>JAHXMU010000006.1:2554745-2656295 GCA_019455685.1 Philornis downsi
TGCAACCTGTGCCTGTCACGCCCACAGTGCAAAGACCATTGCCAGTTCAGCATCATCCACCGACCACGCATATTTTGCCACCGTCAGCCGTGTACAGCATTGAAAGTTCAAGTTATCATCAACAGCAGCAGCAGCAGCAACAACAACAGCATCAGCAACAACTACAGCATCAGCAAAAAATTCAACAACAAAAACAGCAGATTGAAGCCCCTCCACCTCCGCCAACCCAAACCATTCCCTCCGTCGCCGCAAGGCCTTTACCTCCACAACCAGCAGCCGTTCCAGTGGCCATTACGCCAGCGCCTCGGTCTTTGAACCCCAACTCAATTGTCAATCAGCCTCTGCCCGATATACCCACACAGCAGTCCCAATCCCAATCCCAGTCACAACCCTCGAAAATTTCACCACAGCCTTTGTGCGCGGCCAATTTGAATCAGTATCGCTCGCTGCAAAGGCCCCAACAGACGAAGATGCAATTAGCACAGCCCCAGCAGTCGCAGCAGCAGCAACACGCACCACAGATACAACTCCAACCCCCAAGTTTGCCTCCCAAGAATCGCCAAAAAGCCCGAGAGCATAGCACCAACATTCAAACCTTACCTCCTAAGTCCAGCAGTTTGCGCCACCAATTGGCGTCGGTTAACAGTTACGAGCTGGAACGAGATCGAGAACGCGAAAGATTGCAAAGGGAACGAGAACGGGAGCGTGAACGTGAGAGGGAACGAGAACGCGAAAGAGAGCGCGAAAAGCATGAGCGTCCCCGACGGTCGGAAACATTGGACAATGCCCGGTCCAACGCCGCGTACATAGACGCTCACACAACTTCTGTGAAAAAACAACATTCTTATGATGCCACCACCCAGTCTTCGACAGGCTACCACCAACGTCATCCAACGGCCACCACGCCCAACAACAACCAATTCCATCACTCTACGCTGATGTCCAAGCAGCATCAACAACAATTGTTGGCCGAGGCTCAACATCAGCAACAGATGTACTACAGGTCGCTGAAGCGCGTCGGTTCCCATGGCAACAATGACATGTACTCCGTGACGGAGTTGTAGGAATGCGCCTGCTGCGGTGGCGACGTCGATGTTGTGAGGCGCTCCAAGTGCCACACAACATCCACAGCCTCCACCGTAGCGCTGGCAAATAGCTCATGCGCCGCACCCATACCTCTACCGCCCAAGAAGCACCAACGTTCCTCGTCGAGTGGAAGGGAGCCCCGTGAATCAGCCGCAACGTCGTCCTCATACAACGCGAACAAATGTGATGAACACGAATACGACGAGTACTGTCCCGGGGCATACGAGCCACAAAGTGGGAGCCATCACCAATTACCCTCGCGGCAAGTCCATATATCCACGACGGCATCGAAGCATCAGCAAAGATCGGCCACCTTCGATGTAGCCGATGCTCGAGAATACGAACTGAAGCGGCTCGGAAACAGACGTTCTCAATCACAACAAGCCACCAATCTCAAGCTAGGTAGGAACGGCGGGTTAACGGCAGAACATCATCGTGGCGAGCGCACCCATGACCGTGAGCGCAGCCGAAGTGATCACCGCATTGCCAGTTATGCTTGCGACGATACGACACTGACCATGGGCAATGGTGGCGTGGGGCACCATCACCACCAACAGCAGCAATTGCAGCAGCAACATCGACAGCAACAGCGCCGAGAAAAAACGTTCAAAGTATGATTTTTAGAGACGTCATAAAAATTTAGCCCCACTACCGAGGGGTCACCCACAACACCGCGACGCGTGCAAACCGTCTATGTGGCCACGTGGTGAGTGAGACAGCCGCATCCTGAATGACATTCATTTGCAGAAACGGCATTCTGAACTCCTAACTGCGTCTGCTGGCATAGCGATTCGGTGATTGCCAAAAGGTAACTAAAGTGGTGGTGGCAAAAGGAGCGGTCTTCAAATAATAATACAAATTTCGAACCGATTGTGCTGTGAATTTGTTGCTTTTATGATGCTTGATTGACTAAAATTCAATTGGCCTGCCACCAGGGCGGTGCGAGTAGCTGAAAATCTTAAACCAATTTTTGCTCCAAAAGCTGTGAATGTTTAGTAATATGATGTATTTAGTGTATTTTGTTAAGATCGTTTGATTATCGTTGCATGTTCGGTTTGTAATATCGTAAAAATCTTCATATTCGTCGTCGTCATTGTTGTAGTGGAGTCAGTGGAGTTTTGTAATTGTGACAGCCACCACAAAAACACTCACATTACAACACAGCACACACAATACCCCAACTTTTCTATCATCCCAAATCAAATCATATTTTCAACCGGAAACTGTTAAACGACACTCTACATCTACTCTCTACCAACAAGACAACATAGTGATAGAACTGGAACAACAACAAAGTATACTTTTACATTATACGAGAGGTATAAAAGTTTTCCAATAAAAACTACAAAAACTACATGTTTCTTAATTCTTTAACATTCTTCCTCTCCCTCCTTCGCTCGCTCTGTCTTTGTCTGCTAAAAACTGAACACTGTCGTACTATGAACATAAAGCTGAAGCAATTTATCCCTAAACGCCGCCCCATCATTAATTCAATTAAGTTGCCATGGATCCGATGTTACTGTTAAGTTAAATATTGTCAATTGCTAGGTGGGGATATATATTAGAAAGATTTAAATTCGTGTTTTGTAAGACTCAGTGAAAATTTACAGAGAACCATAATTGTGTATGTTAAGTTAACACAGTGTTGTTTAATAAAGTCCTGAAATACATTCACGAGATGTTACAAATAGCGAATGTTAGACACTGGGTTTAAAGTTGAATCACAACGCCACTGTTAGTTTAAATGTGATTTATCCCAACAACTGTGTTGATTTTCAACTTTAAACCCCGTCCTTAGAACTACAAGATAACTCCCCACCAAAAAAAAAAAAAAAATCTCAAACATCTTAAATTTTACATTTCATTTCCGTCTTCATTCTTTATTTTCGTTTCTGAAAGAAAATTAGCAAAGGAAAAAAGTAACACAAACACACGCAAAATAACACCATAAAAGGAAATTCAAAGCATTTACCGTTAAAATATATTTCATTATTATTATGAATACCGTTGCGAAATGTCAAAGTGGAAAAACAAATTTTTGTGACGTCTATAAACGAAAACCGAAAAACGAACAACAACAAAACCAAGAAACAAAAATAAAACAAAAAATTAAATGAAAACTGAAACTGATATCTCTACACAGAAAAGCTCAAGAAAAAAAAAACAAACATAAATGAAAATCAAAAAAAAAAAGCCACTAAATAAAGGTACAACGAGTATCAAACGAGAATGCGTATCTAACCTCGAATATAAAGATTAGGACAAGAATATAATAAGACAATATATCGGAAGTCAATTATTAGCTTAATGGCATTTATAGAAGAAATTGATTTGAATGCAACAATTTGTCTTAAAATTTGAATACTTTTTACGAAACCAAACAAAAACATTTTTTTAATTATGGGCCCCGATGCAACCATCTATTTTTAATTAAGCGACCAGTACGCAGGCTTCCTAGTGGTCCCCAGCAACAGAACTCATTTAAGCTTACTAAATGTGAGAAGCTCCTCCACGTCCCATTAGCGAGACGAAAGAGAATTTATTTTGTGTTTTGTTTGTATATGAAAAAGTTATGTATACCTATGTATATATATGTATGAGAAATTGCCTTGCATTTTATACAAATTTTCGAAATTTTCCAAATTTCTAGTGGACTACGCTATTGGCAAACATTTTGTAACTTTATCCAAGAAAAAAAAATTTAAGATATTTTATATGATATACACACAATACTTTAAAATTCGAAAAATTTATTTGCATTTATGTTGAAAGCAGCAGATTCCTAAAATATTTGATTATTACAAATCTTGACGTTTGAGCCAGCATTCTGATATAATCTCTCCAAAAGCACATAAAAATCCCTGGAATTCTTAAAATTTTTCTAAATTTGATAAATTTTTATCATGTTCTTTTTTCAAATTTTCCTCCAATCCTAATAATTTTATTGTCACACCGATATGATGTCTCCAAATTCGAATTAAAGTCATTTCATATGCATTCCCTTTTGATGCTCACTGTATAAATTCAAGTAAATACGTATTACATATAAAACAAAAATGTTAAATAAAACATACATACATATATTTGCTTTACACACTACGATAGAGTTTATGAAATAAACATTGAAACAGTGAAAAAGAAACCTAATAAAACATACATTTTTCTTACATAATATACATGCATATACATGAAGACATATTACATTACATAAATTATATACGAGTTGAAGAAAAACGAAAAAACAATTATAAGCATACATTATTACATAAATCAAATTACAATTTTTAGCTGAAACTCCTCATAATGTACGTATTAGCAAATATTTCAGGTATGTTAATGCATTTATTAAAAAACACAAAACTGAGCTACATATATAACAGGTTAAACAACTAAAACGATTTTAAAGGATCACGAAAATACATACACAGAAAGCCCTATTACAGTCCTTGTAATAAGACGTATAGCCTTTGTTGTCTCCTCCCTCCTTGGAAAGTAAAATATTTGTAGAACTTGGTCCTACAATTTTTACGATTTCATTTCATTTTGTTATTTGTTACCTTACCTTACCTTACTAATCAATACCTTTGCCCATATTTCTACATGTATTACTATGTAAATAATGTTTCTCGTTCCTCGTATTTTATAAAACAAAAGGAAAAAGCAGAAGAAGAAACAAAAAAGCACAAATGTTTTGTACACAAAACGTCTCTTGTTCCCATCGCAGTAATGAAAAACAAATTTCCCCAATATAACTTTACTTCGTTATATTACTTACTATACTATGTACTTCCTGTATCTCTCAGTGTAACCCTCACTCTCGCTCACTCATTCACTCTCTTTGAAAACCCAAAATAACACCAAAATACCGGCAATTTCTAAGCCTACCTCCTTCTCAGTCCACTTCCTCTCTCACTCTCTCTCTTTCAAACACTAAACCAAAAAGTCTTTCGCATTCTACACTTGATAAAAACAAAACAAAAAAAAAGTCACAATTATGTAGTTTAAATAGAAAAAAGTTTATCCACTGCGTTAACATTTTTTTAAAATAAAAAAATCAACAAATAAGTAATAAAACAATATTTACTATAATATATTTATATAGTAAATGAACAGAGTACTATAATAAATTGTGTAATATTTGTTAGCAATATTATCTATATATACTTTTTCTGCTGTGCAGATGCAAATAATTGTGTAAACGTAGAAATGTAACAAAACAAAAACCAACAACAAACCCGTATACATCCAAGCAAAAAAATGGAAAAAGACGAGAAGGTTACAACTGCATTTTTGGTTTAAACTCGTTATGAAAATAGTCTATAGTGTTTATACAAATAAACCAATACAAACATTGGATACTCGTATTTGTAAAATATTTAACTTTAGTTTTACTAATTTAAAGAGAAAGCAACGAATACTCCATTTACTATTTAGCAATGTCATCTTTAAATAATAAGAATAGCATCGAAAATCAAAAGACATTCCATCTCATATATCGTATTTTACAATACCCCTTCAACAGTTTCGTTGGATTTTGAACTAAAAATTTTGCTCAAATTTTGTTGGTTTGGTTTAAACGAAAAATAGGCCCCAAGCCAAGTTCGCATTGTCACCAAAGTGTCGTCTTTCGAGATTTCAATATTTCCATCGTCTGCCTTTTCATATAAATAGCAACTATTAATTCTAACAAAATCTCGACATGTCATTAGAAACAATGTTAGAAA
The DNA here is from genome assembly GCA_019455685.1 of Philornis downsi. Lineage (NCBI taxonomy): Eukaryota > Metazoa > Arthropoda > Insecta > Diptera > Muscidae > Philornis > Philornis downsi. The sequence continues at coordinate 2,560,556 of JAHXMU010000006.1, forward strand.
CAATGTAAAAGCCTTACAACGAAATCTCGAAACAAATGCAAGAATCCAGATTTAAAGTAAAAGTACATATTGTTCGCGCTACGCTTCAAAGATAGATTTTGGAATTTTTATGAAAAAATGGAGAAATCCCCAAGCATAAGATTTTTGCCTGCGAAGTTATATAATTCGATATTTTCGTAATTTCGTTTCGCGCAATGCCCGATTTTTATTTGGGAAGCAGTTGCTACGACATCACTTAATGTCTTCTTAAGTCTAATCTTCAACAACATTTTTATTTACATATATAGGAGGTAGTAGTAGGAAATATAAAAAAAGTTGAGAAATCGCCCAGCAAGAAATTTCGTTTACTATGTGCACCTTTGGTCCTTTTATATAATTAATTAATCCTGTATTTAAAGTGAGTATGTTTCCAAAAACATAACTGTTGTGTGGAACCGTTCGTTCTCGTTCTCTTTTGTAACAATATTTTAAGAAATAGTTTCGGATTGTATCGTCACATCAGTTTCAACTAAAACATCCCTATTTTATTTAAGTTCCACTACGCGTATTCATATTAACTTTTGTCATACACTTCATTCAACGTTTTCATTTTTATTTGTGAAATTTTCTCACACAAAATGTTGTAAATTGTTTATTATTAAATAAAAACCTAGTTAGTTCTCTAGTTAGTTGTACTATACATACGTGATAAGATAGGCATAAATCCTGTACATACAAAGTTTTAACTAAATTTTTAGTCTAAACAACAGAGTTTGAATATCAACTTTACAAAAAGAAAAGAATTACGCATCACTACGTGTGATATTCAATTGAATACGAAGTAAAAAGAAGAGGAAATCAATGTTGACAATGATTATGGAACCTGATTTCAAAGGTTTTTCATTCAAACATCTATAGCCTTAAGTCGAATTTAAGCCACGAAGATAATGTAACATTAAAACCCTTCTCAAAAATAAATATACGAAAAGAATGAATGCGTAAACACAACTTCTGCATATATAATTAATCAGTGAGGAAGTAAACGATCGAGTTAAAAAAAGAAATAACCAAAAAATAAAAGTACATTTAAACTTTAACAAGTATGATATTAATTATAAAAAAAAGAACTAGATTAGTTGTTAAACATAACAAAATAATACATAAAAACCGATTCGATCCAATGATTAACATTTTAGATCAAAATAATTATAAAACAAACACAAACCCGATTTAGCGAAGAAATTAAAATACAAAAACAACATAATAAATACCATAATACATAACACATTATATACAAAATTCTGTAGCTGATTTATGATATATGATTATAAGTAAAAAAAATAAATAAAAACAAAACAATGTTTATAAAACTCCAATTCTTGTTAGTGATTTCAATTTGAATATACTGAAGAGAAGGGATCGATGAATGATTAATTTATTTAGAATTTTAATAAAACTCACCAACAAGTTGTAATTTCATCAGACATACAAACTCCTGACCAGTCCTCCATCCCCACACCATCCATGATTAAGTCAAGGCTTAATATTTACATTTACAATACAATTTATTTGCAATAAAACAAATTGTTCAAAATTAAAAGACCCGTTTGCAAAGAAAAATAAATTATATTGCGACACAAAATTGAAATAGTTGAAAGATAACTTAAAATGTTTCCTTTTTAGCTAATTTAAATAGGAGATATGATTATAATACAATTAATGTTTAAAGTACCTATGGTACATTGTGATTTCTATAAATTGCCACTGTTACAAACTGGCGATACACTCTTGTTTATGTGCTGACACCAGCCAAAGGCTGCGCTTATTGAAGAATTCTCTTAAAGCATGCTTATGACACAATAGATTTACTGAATCCGGGAATTTCATTTCCGCAAAAGGAACTGTTTTGCAGTACAAAAGTCGAACGTTGAATGTAGAAATCATATGCTTTAGAATAATCTTTTGCAGTGACCATGGATTGAGAAATGAAGACTAAAGTCCACATGTATTAGAATATTGACTGATTCCAATAGGTTTTCTATCTTGTGTCCTGTTAAGAAAATTTATAACTCTAATATAATCTTAGATACCTATAAATGTCGAATTATATAAAATGAGAAATGGCGTAACTGGCAAACGATTGTTAATCATGTTTTTGATTGCTTCTGTGCACATTACATTACTGCAGTACATGTCCATGTAAACTTGTAACCTATTCCAAAAGAAAACAAATATTTGACTTTATTTAGTGTGCTAAAACTTGGTTAGTTATACATTGTTGGAGGGGAATATTGCTGCCCTGCCACCACTTCAGTGGCTGCAAAAAGTATTTCATTGTTTTAAGTAAAGAAATGGTTCTTATAGACAACATATATTTCAAAAAGCTTTGCTTCTCTTAAAAAGCAATTAATAACTTAATTATAAACTTCAAGATTCCCCAAAAATAAAACAGCAACAGCAACACCTCGACCAGACTTTTTCAAATCATCACGAAAGTGAAATTAATATCATGTGCCTTCGCAGACTCTTGGATGGAATACAATGAGAATTGTTTATGTTTTCTAAAAAATTGAAGCAATGCCATTTTAATGAGGATGTCCGATAGCTTTTTGTCCCCCAGCTAGGACTGCAGTGAGTCACGATACCTCAATCTTCGAATTTTCATCTGATTTCAATTACTAACAACGAAGAGTATACCAACAGAAATATATACCATATGCATCAAGTTTTACAATTTTTACTAAAGAATGTAATGTGAAACTGTTGGTTACATCGATTTCGTAAATTACAAACTGGTAATATATTAGAGAAAGACCAAATCTAAAAATAATCAAATCTTCAAAATACCCAAAATAAATGTAAGCGTTAATATAATAGGGCGGAGAGAACTTCATGCTGCATCAAGTAAAATTCAATACGCTTTACAAATTCTTCTGGTTCATCCGAATGAAGTCATAATAGGACGATGTTGTTATTCCTTCATGCGATGCAAACAGGACTGAGAGAAATTCAATGACCATCCATGTCTTGTACGTTAAAATAGTTGTTTTATGAAAATATAGCTTGCAAAAGTAAGCTTGCAAGTAAGGTAATAAACGAGGCTGATTTATTTATAAAAAGGAAAAAAACTATCAAGGGAATCCGTTACGAATACATTTTGATACAAAACGGGAATTTCCACGAGGATAATGTGAGAAAGAAACTTGTTACTTCTTCTAATCTTAAAATTTTTCAGTAACTTTTTTAAATAGATAGTTATTCTGGAAAACGAAGCGAAAATCTTTTGTTTTTTGTAGAATGGAACATATATGAAAACACGCATTTTTACTAAGAGCTACAAAATTGCAAAGACTGTCGTACGAAAAACTATTTTTTTAATCCATAAATACATACATACATTAGGTAGATATACAAATATAAAATAGAAATCTCGTGTCAAATTTCTAAAAGTTTCTGGGTTCGGTCTTGTCTGGTCTTGTGTCATTAACCAGGCTTTAATTTTCTGAAAGCGGTATTTTTACGTTATCAACGAACTATTTTTATTTTTTACGTTGTCAACGAACTATAAACGTTCTGTCTCCAATATTGGTAAAGCCGCATTTTACGTTGTCAGTGGTACATTACGTTTTGCGAACGAAGGTTCATTAACTCTAAAAATAATCGAAAACAATTTATTTCATTTCCGATCATGTTAATAGGCTTAATCGGAAATGAAAGGAATTTACCCTTAACAGGCATAATTTCAGGCATAAAGCAGGGTAGCTTTAAAAAAAATACATAAAAATGCATTATCTTCTGGATATCATAATCATAAATGTCATTTGTGAAATGAAAGTGAAACGAGATAGTAGTTTTGAACAAATTGCATTTTTAATTAAACAGAAGGTATTAAGATTAAATAGAACCAGATTAGTCAAGAAGACACGACAACAACCAACCAAACAAGAAAAACATTTTGAACAACAAAAACAAATCCATACAACATTACATGTTTATTGATAACTAAATTATAAAACAGAAATTAATTATGTTAATAAACTAATAATTAAAAAATTAAAAAAAAACTAAACTATGAACTGGAGGATGAAACAGAATGAAGAAAATAAAAAAAAAACAAAAAATTCCAATGCAAAAAGACAAAATTAAAATGTGTTTTTATTGCTGGGGTTCTTAAATCTAAAATACTCATGTACAATATATTTGCCCAAAGTTCTGTATTCAGCTCAATATGGAATCCTCCAAGTTTTTCCTGCAGCTGATGAATTATGATTGATTAAGAATTTGATGAATTTCAACAATATACACTTTCGTAATGAATAAAATGTTTTTGAAAGTATGCGGTGTTATATTATAAATTTGCAATTATTTGTTAACTATAACGGATATGTCTGCAATCACAAGGAGAACCGAATTAGGTATTAGGACAAAATCGGTTTTACGCATTTTTACATACAATACCTATTCCAAAATTCGGTTTACTAGTTATAGTAATTTTCCAAAACAGCTATTTTTGGAAAAAATATATAAATTATATATATATATAATATATTGATATAAACGGGAATACGTTTATGATCCTAAAACGCATGCTGTCGTCTAGGTTCGATCATAATAACGATTTTCTAAAAAATGCTTAATACCTCAAGAAAGTAATTTCCGAGTTTATTTGTTTTACTTTGTGAGCATAGCCATGTAAATATATGATGTTTTAAAAAGCGAACTTTCACAACATGACTTTGCAAAAAAATCGGTCTGCCGTCACGAATTTTTTTCCTTCTGCAAGCTAACGTATTGCCAAATATGAATTTATTTTTCAAGCTAATACCTTCTATTTTGATTACAATAAAACCTTATAAGGTACCGCTTAATAACTCAATTTGCATTTAACTAAATTATAAAACAGAAATTAATTATGTTATTTCTTTATGCTTACTGAAATGAATTGCAACTTATCTATGGGATCGTCGTTGTTTTGCAAGTCTGATATTGGTATGGTTCAAGAAAACATTTTGGATCCTATTTTCATCACTCTCTTTGTGAATAATTTACTTTCTTATTTTCGATATGCAAACTTATTTTTTCGCAGGTGCTCCTAAATTCTATGCTGCTGTTTCCAAAACACGTCCTTCCTACAAGGAGACAATAATAGAGTTGTGTTATGGAGTGAACATAATCGCTTACCATTAAATGTTTTTAAGTTATCGCATGTTTCTTTGAGCATGAGTGTTGATATTGATTGAACTACAGCAGTATCCATGATTTATTGAAAAGTAGTATATATTGCTAGGATCTAAATGATTTCATCTAAAGGCTTTGTAATAGATAAATCAAGTATTTATCTCGAAAGTTACTCAATTTTAAAATTATAGCAAAACATCTGGAATGCGTGGAAACCTTATTGGTCATTCTATTTTTTTATTGACTTTATGTTATTTCTTTCTTTCTTTCATGGGGACTTAGGTGTATATTAAAAATTAACAACCATTTCCCCGAACCATTTTGTAGAAATTTTGAAGAAACAGTGTGGATAGTACATTTAAGCTGACGAACAGAAATTGAAAATAGGAATAGGTTAAGTTTCCGAAAAATGCATTCAAAAGCGGGCTTTGAAAAGTTGCTCATAAATGCTATGTAATATAAAGTTGTCCATTTAGTAGTTTAAAAACCGCCGGACTAGTGAGACCGCTAGCTGTTAAATATCTGTCACCTGAAGTTATTTGTTTAGTAAAAGATTTGCCATTTACGAATATGGGTAGTTTAACGACAGAAGAACGCGTACAAATAGTTAAAACTTTCTACAAAGGTGGTGATTCATGCGAACAAAATTTTCTTTAGTGATGAAACTCATTTTTCAGTCAGTGGTTACGTCAATAAGCAAAATTGTCACATATGGGGCTCGGAAAATCCAGAACCTAGAAGTCATTATGGAGAAGCCATTGCGTCCAGAAAAAGTGTGCGCGCGCATTATGGACTGCAGGTGTCGTTGGACTGCTGCAACAAATCCAGAGGCGGTAATTTAAATGACATTGTATTTCGCACATAATAGCAAGGTCCAAGCATTATTATGAAATAAAAGTTTGATCGAAGTCATAACCTTATATGTGTTTTATTTAACTTCACTTTTGAAACCGAAATATGGATAACACTTTATTATAGTACCTACCATAGGGGTATTATCGGATATGACGTTCTCTTAAACTTTAGTGTTAGTAGTTGCGGAATTAACTAAAATTTGTAAATAAAAAGAAACTATGCATGGGTCATTCCTTAGGCGTACTTAATACATAATGATTTATGTATGCAGACATACATAAGTTAATTATTCATATGTCATGTCGTGTTTGGTTACAAATGTAGCATTCTGCCGAAGGGAGAACAGTATATGTACAACGCCGCAGAATAAGGTAAGACTTACTTACAATTACATTACTACTCTGGTAGTGACAATAATGTAACCTATGCGGTTACCTAATCTTTGATAACGTTCAGAACAATTAAATGCCACAACTTTAGTTTTTTTTTATAAGAGATATCAGAAAATCTAGGCACAATTAAAAAGATAACGAGCAGTTCTAACAATGTAATGCATCATAAATTTTCATTTTGTTTCATGCCCTCCTATAATACCACTCTTGTAATCTACTAGGACTGATTATTGCACTAATATTATTAACAATGCGAAGCAGGCCTCCGTCACAGTCGCCGCATCTAATAGCGGCATCCAAGTTTTTTTATTTATATTTTAATATATTTCAATGCACGTTTGGACGTACTTTCCTTTCAACGCTATTAAAAAGGACAACCAAATTTTCAGTTGCAACATTGTAATACACCTTGACAGTAACATAAGGCTTTTTCTTTATTTTGCCCTTAAGTAATACAAGACTTTATACCTACTTAAACTGCTTGTAGTAATAACATTATAAGCGACGCCAAATTTGTCCCCAACAACGCGCCTGCTTTCTCCACCGGTGACCGCCACATCCAATTGATTCCGCTGTATTTCTTAATAGGTTTCATTGTACTATCGAGCATACCCAGTCAGCGACACATCCCTGAAGTATTCCAACACTTTTTTAAAAGATAATTAAATTTTGTGTTGCAACATTATAAGAAACCTTGGTAATAATATATTATATACCATAAAGTTTTCCTCCTTATTGCGCCCTCCAGTAATACAAATCTTTATATCTACTTGAACTGCCCGTAGCAGTTACATTATCAGCAGTGCCAGGCTGGCTCCCACCGATGCCGCTGCATTTTTCCCCGCTGGCTGCCACATCCAAATGCTTCCGATGTATATCTTCATAGGTGTTGAAAAAGAAATTATGATTATCCTGTGACACTTTAGTTAGCCAATCGAACCACATTTCCTCGGTTAGCTCCGTGGGACCCAAATACATGGGATTACGTGGAGTTGTGAATATTTGAGTTCGGAGTTGTCGTATAATATCCATGATTGGACCATGAAATGTTGTAGCCTGCTCCTTTTTCACCTCTGGTAATAAAAAACTATTAACCTCGGGTTCCATTTCAGAAAGTCTATTCCTTTTGGATTTTTGACTTGACATAAGATAATTGTCACTGGTTTGTCCTTTGAAGATACGTAATTTAGAGTCTTTGAAAAACACTCTAAGCATCTGGTCCTGACATTCCTTGTTGGTGGTTGAGAAATCCAAACGTTTTGCTCTATTCTTCACAAACAGGACGTTAGGGAAGTAATCGTGTAAAAAAGGTTTAACCTCCTGCGATGGTTTCATTATTTCCGCAAAGCGTAACAAATTCAAAAAATTCAAATTGAAATAGTCGTCTTGCACAACGATAAGCAAATGGCACACTGACATGAGGGTTATGATGGCATCGAGATCTTCCAATTCGTTGTTAATCATATCTTTCTTGTAGGCATTGGACTGAACTGGCGGAGTGTCGAGCAGAATCGTGCGATCCGAGGTGATGAACATATGAGTGGATTCTGTTCGAGAACGAGCCGAACATTTGTTCAGTTTCAGCTTAGTGGGAAATATCGAGTCCTCTTCAACGAATACTTTGCGATAGTAATCAAAATCCATCTGCTCATTCGCTAGAAGATTGAGGATAGTTGACTTGCCAACTCCTTGGGTGCCCACCACACCGACTACAAAGAAATCGGTGTTGGATTTCATCAGAAGCTTCTTGGTGCCCACATTTATGGAACCTGTAGAGGAAATCACAGTGGCGGGGCGTGACATTTGATACACCGGCTCCACCAATTGCGAAGCTGCGCAATTTTCATTGGGGGCCACAGTGGGTTGTTCCCTTGTGGTGTTTGGGCTCAGTGCAGGGCTTTGAGCATTAGCTTTTTGGAAAATAACTGTTTTCTGTGGCACGTGGACGGAAGCCGTTTGCTCATCATTAGCATAGGAACAAGACGATTGGTTATCTGCTTCGATTTTCTGCTCATTTTTAGACTTTAACAATATTTTTGGTTGAACCTCCACCTCTTTATATTGAGAACCCAAACCACTTGACCTTCTGTCATCCTAAGTTGAAATGGAGGAAAAAAGTAAGGTACATGCGGATAAAACTTACAGATATTAGTCCTACTTTCGGTTTCCTATAACGACGCCTTCTATCCGACATTTTCAATAAACTTTTCTTCAAAAAATTTTCAACAAAACGAAACCAACTCGTGGAACAACAAAACAATCAACAGAAAGCAGTAACGTCAAAACAATCAACAGAGTGCGGTAACGTCAAAACAATCAGCTTACACAATTTGCCAGATAGAAGAAAGAAGTGGTTCTTTCTTATTCATTTTAGTATTTTAATCCGGCAACCCCATTGGCGCATAATGAAAACAGCTGTTTTTTGCTGTCAATGTAAACAAGAACACATTTCTGTTTCGCCCGAACGTCGCTTCTCAAATATTTTGGGGTTTTTGACTGAAAATGCCTTTAATAGTTATTTCTGGCTACCCAGCAAGTGGGAAGACAAAACGTGCTCAAGAATTGCGAACTTATTTTGAGGGTAGAGGGAAACGTGTCCATAACGTCTGCGAAAATAAAGCCATACCCAAAGCTGGTTTCCACAAAAACGTTTACTTTGCCGATTCACAAAAGGAAAAGCTGGTTAGAAGTGATTTGAAATCGGAAGCTCTGCGTCTACTTGACAAGGAAAGTGTGGTAATTTTGGATGCCGGAAACTATATAAAGGGTAGGTAACCTGAGTTACGTGATGATTCCACATTACATAGATTCTTTGTTCACTTAGGTTATCGGTATGAATTATTTTGTGCTACAAAGGCTGCAAGGAGCAATCAGTGCACATTATTTTGCGCCATCCAAAAGGATCAAGCATGGCAATTTAACAGCCAGCGGCGAAACACAGAACCGCAGGATCTTGCAAATGTGGAGGATGTATCACAGTTGGACAATTCCCAGATACCCTATAGCCAAGAGATATTCGACGGCCTATGTATGAGATTTGAAGAACCACATGGAAACTGTAGGTGGGACAGTCCCTTGTTTGTAGCCTTTCCAGAGGATGAACTGGAATTCGATAACATATTTAGTGCTTTATTTGAATCGAAGCCTTTGCCTCCGAACATGTCCACTCAAAATGTGAGTACCATAAAAACGATATTTCATACCCAATCTGACTGTCGACGTTTCTCGTTTGCAGCCTCCCTTAAGCGCTACCAATTACTTATTTGATTTAGATAGGATAACTCAAGAAATTGTGGCAGACATTATGGCGGCTCGAAAAATAGGTATCATGGGTCCGGTACCCATCAAAAATAGTCAAATCAAAGTCGAGATTCCGGGAAATATTACTGCCATCCAACTTAATAGGCTAAGGCGACAGTTTATCAACTATAGCAAATTACATCATGCCACAACAAGTTCCCTTGATAAGGTCCCACAATTATTTGTGCAATTTGTGAACTCTAATTGCGGTGGTGAATAAAAATTCATAATAATCTTATATTACAGATTTTTAACCATATATATACTTTCTATCCGTGTTTTAACATTAAATTCATTTGTCGCAAAATTCCATTTTATCTTTCTGGAAGCCTGTGACTTTTTATCAACATTTTTTTTTTTTTTGTAGAAATTGAAGAAACTTAATAAAAAAAAAACAAAAATTCACTAAAAATACAAATCTTGGTCGGAGATTAGTCCGTATTTCCATCGGTCTACTTATAGCCTCCCGTTGTTGAAGACGTTATCATCACTTAGAGCACAATCCATTCCATCTCCCACAATGCTCAAAGGCTTCCGGCATATCCAAAATAGACTTTCGTATTCACTTTTCAACATCGACTGCGGATTTTGAGCATATTTTGTACGTACGCCAGTTTTTGAAGTTAATACCTCGAAACCTATACTGTCAATGATGAGCACGATGTCCTCGTAAGTCGGCTCTATACTGTCCTCGTGTTGTAGGTCGCTAAAGTGATACAGCAAAGGTCCCAAGTTCACCCAGATGCCACCAGGTACCAAAATACGATAAATGGTTTCAATGAAGTCGACCACATTATTTGCACAGTCAATAAAGAAACACGTGGCCACGCAATCGTATATGTTGGGACGTGTATAAACCTGAGAATGTAATAAAACGATATCGCTCAACTTATGAAGTGGCTTCGAGTTAGCAAAACGAACCTGCAGAAAGTCTCCGGCAACCACCGAAAGTTGTCCTTTTGGTTTATTTTTAGTGGGCGATACATCAGGAAACCGTACGGCTGCCACTTGATCGGCCCTTCGCAAGTTGTTGACATTATGATGAACCCAGGGATATAAGGTGTACATATTCTCTTCCGAACAAAAGTTCAAGACGAAATTCGATGCAATTAGCATAAAGTAGGAGAATTCGTTACCCTCACACTCATAGCCACGGCAGGCCAATTCATAGGTTAGTCGTCCTACTCCACAGCCCGGTACCAAAATCTTTACATCATTCGCAGCGCTGTTAGAAGAAATTTGGAGGGAGGGTAAATAAATATATGGCAAGCAGAAAATCAAAGACAGATTCTTTTTTAAGGCATCAGAGTAGAAAAAGGTTGTTGCCTAATAGCATTTCCCAATTAGTGAAATTTCTTACGACACTTTGAAGAAGAAAGGCAAAACTTATAGTAAACAGATTTCTCTACACGTAAAATTTCAAAACTAGTTTTACATATGAGGAAATTACTGAATAAGAAGTGAACTTCTAAGGCGATCTCGGGTAAGAAAATACCTTTGACGATGCTCTTCCTTGCAAAACAAAGGAACATTAATTGAAAAATGCTTTCGAAGAATAAATGTTTTTGGACTCGTGATTTGAAAATACTTATCTGTAAAAAACTGATGAAATTGTATCTTGAAGAAAGAAGGATTTTGAAAAAAGTTTATTTCACAAAGGGTGCATTTGGGGGGAACTTTTCTTCAGAAAATGTTATTTAATTACTAAAAATAAAGTTTTTTCGAGCTTAATTCTGCGATAAAGTAATTTATAATAAAGCCAACTTCTATCGAATATGGTCTTGTTATATCACATGTTAGTATAATGCCAAGATTTTGCGCAACACGTGCCCTAAGGACACATATTTCTGAACAAAAGGTGAGCCATGAGGTGTTGGTGGAAAATGCTTTTGGGTGCAACAGGTGAAACATTCACATTTCTACTTACTATTCTTGGGGATTATAGTACTGCTCAATTGCATCTATGATGGGCTTATAAGATTGATTGCGCTCCTCCGCACATTCGGCACTCCAATCGCGTGCAATTGCTTTCAGTGTTGATTGGGCCTTTAAAATGTGAAAACGTTCAACATTCTCTTCAGTAGACTGTGTCACAAGTTTACAGTGCCGTGTGTGGGGAAGCCAATTATCAATTGTGTTGTTGATAGGTTCCCCCGAGCACACAAGAGAGGAAAAGGAACAAGAAATATTACAGAACATAACAATTTTAGTAAATTTCTCGAAAGCAACTCACACACATACAGGAATTGTTTCTTAATGACAGATAAGAATGAAAGCGAGGACACAAGCTATAGGTTTCACTGTAAACTGGAAACTGTTGCATAACTTACATGCTCCATATCCTGGTGGCGTATCTTCGCTGCATGTGTATCCAAATCACGTTGGGTAACGGACGAACTGTCACACAACGGATTATCACTTAACATTTTCTTAATCACTTCTTGATTTTTATCTATGCATTCACGAACAGCACCCAAATGGTGGCGATATTTCGTCAACATATTTTGATGTCTTTTGGGTAAACTGTTTAGATAGCTTTCGGTTTTGTTAACATTTGCCAGGGAATATTTACTGAAGGATAGCAAACAAAAATTTCCATTTATATTTCAAATACTGGACAATTCGTGAGATGATACTCACCGGTAGTATCTGAGGGCCGCTATTATCTTCTGCAAATGCCGTTTCTCCTCCTCCTCCTCTTCAGGTGTCAGCATGGGCGATTCCGAGGCCATGTTGCTGAGTGAAATCAACGATGAGTTCGAATGCTTACGGTTCATATCTTTAGATTGCGTTGAAGTCAAAGGGGTCGTGGTCATATCCGACATGCTTGAGCACGTTGTTTTGTCGCATGCACACTTTTCAATGTCAACACGGTTGGCGTTTGTTTACGTTTTATTAACCTATCCTTGTTGTCGGCCAATAGATGTCAAGTACAGTTACTCAAGGTTTCTACCATATGCTTCCTTGTGGCCGACTGGCATATCGCGGGAAAATCGTGCACAATATTTTAAAACTGCCAAGGCGCTACTGACAGGTTCCAGTCCTCCACATCTCCAGCGTGAAAAATACACCAGCTGTGGAAAAACTAAAGAGAAATAATACGAAAAATCTCCTTTGTTCTCTTTCCGTCGCTACCAAGTCCCAGCTGTGTTCCATAAACAGAATATAAAATATAACAACTCTGTTTCAAAAAACTTACAATTTACAATCCTGCTTTTATCCGTCGTATGTGAATATTTTCGGACTGGCAATGCCTTCGAATACTAAAGAAATATGGCAACGCCCTGACATTAGCAATAAAAGGCAAGCGCAATTATTTGAAGTACATACATCAGTGTGCTGGTTTTCAACATCTATTTCCAGAAAGTTTGCTTATTGTTGCGTTTTGTATACAATGGCCCCTGTTGCCAATATAATTACATCTCCGGATATAAATATAACACCTTCACGAAAGCGTAAACGCCAATTTGAGCGGCAGGAATTGCAGCTAGATATTTCCTCAAATAAAACAGCAGCCGCATCATCAACTTCCTGTTTTACCAATGCCGCTTTTAGTTCTACACCCAAAAAAATATTGGCCAAGAGACGTCTGAATTCTGCAAATAACAAAGAAAACAACCATACGTTCGCTGCGACGGTAGGTTTGGAAGTAAAATCCATTCCAGACATTGTAAAAACAGACGAAAGAGACGACCAAATTCCAGTGAACCCTTTTGAGGTCTTACGAAAGCCACCAAAAAAGAAAAAGAAGGCAGGTGAGGAAGCAGCTTGTTTTGAAAATCCAGCACTGAACTTGGATCTCCCTGAAAAGCAATTCAACCCTTATGAGGTGAGCACAGCGCAGAATACGAACAGTCAGTAGAGCATAAGCAGTAGAGCATAGCAAGGGAATACAAGGAATTTAGTGAGAAACGATGAATTTGGGGCGCAACGATTAAATAAGCTAAAGTATACTGCTTTGTAGTAGTTAGAAGGGCAACAATTTCCGACATAAATTTGAAAAAACTCCGTTACTTTTACATCTTTTTTTCGTGGCTATAGTATATAGTAGTAGTTTAACTGGCTGTTGTTGAACAGCACCGCCTTTTTGGAGGCAGACATCGTCGTGGTTACGGCTTTCTATTAGATTCAGTTTTTACAAATGATACTGAACAAAAATATCATTAATGTTTGATGTATCACAATAAGCCTTTTTGAAAGTAGTATGTACTCGTATAAACAAATTTCCCAATGTTGTAAATTTACTGGGAATAGGATTTTGTTATTGAATCAAAGCTACATCGTTTCCTCGGCATGTTCCAGTAGACATGATCATTTGAACGCTTCGGAAACAAGCGAGTGGGCAATTCGCAATATCAAAACCACTTTTGGCGCAAAAGTTTGGAATTAGGTAAAACTTCTAAATGTCAAATTACCGCTATTAGTATATTACATTAATCTGACCAGAGGTTTTATCCATCGCGGATATGTTTTCTCAAACATCTCTGTAGGAGACGCATAGAAGAAATTCGTTGTATGATCCTAATTTAATTTTTAATTAAGCCTTTGATTAAATTACAATACTACAACATACCTTCTACATAGTTCAATAACAAATACATTATAAAATTTTACAGTACTAATGTTGTAAAAATGTTGTGTATCTTAATAGTAGAAGAATGTGATTTACAATTATAGTCTACTTCACTAATTAGAATTTTTAGTTTTGTACGTCAATATGTCGTGGATACGTTTTGTCAAACATCTCTATAGGCTACGTATAGAAGAAATTGGTTGTATGTACGTAAGCTAATTCCAATTTTCTTCGTTATATTACAAGATGTTAAAACTATTATTGTTATTATTAAACGGTGCAAGTAAATCGGTCTAAAATAAATATTTAGTAAATAAATGTTTAGGAAATGCGGAAGAAAGTCGTTTTCTATAAAAATTTCTTTAAAAGGCTATTTTATACACAAAAAAAACTTCTGTATGCAAAAAGAATTATAGGTGGACATTTTTGTGATAGAAATGTATGTGGAAATAGTTTTTGGAAATGCAGTTTTTTTCGATAATTTTTCATATTGCATCTTGGGAAGCGTAAGAAAATACAAATTCAAAGCTCCAGATTTCAAACCGGTAGGAACTGCTGTCAATACATTACAAAGTTAGATTTTTTTAAATAGATCTTTTGCCACATCACAATTTTTTAATTAAAAACTTTTATAAATTATATGTTTGTTTATTAGTTTCATGTACAATCTTGAAAGTCAAGAAGTTTCTATGTATTTTATTACCCTCCAGATAGTCCGAGAGAAATCTACTTCCGCAACATCGAATAATTGTTTTGTCAATCCTGCTTTAAATTTAAAAACTCAAGATGTTCCTGCATCTTGCAATCCTTTCGAAATACGTAGAGATATGCCCAAAGAGGTGATTACCAGCCCCCCTATGCCCTGTAGGCTGAAAATTGGATTACCATTTGTGCCCACTATTGGTTGCCGTATCGACTTCAAAGATATCTCTATGTCTCAACTGACGCCCAGTAAACTTATGACTGACAAACTTGTATTTTCACCTGTAATAAAAGGCAAAACATCATTGGGTTCCATTGGAGAAGAGACTGCTATGGACATTGGCAAAGAATTGGATCGCTACCAATTAGAGCTGGAAAATAGCATCAACGAGGCAAAGTTACGTAAAAATGGTACTACCGAAAATTCGTTGCCATCGCCGATTGTAAATTCGGTGCGAGTAGAGGTAGAACAAAGCTCAAAAATTACGAAAAAACTAACGGCAGTCAAAGAAGATGAAGAAACCGAAGAAATCGCACAAGAAGTTCTGACGACCACAGAGAATCATACAGAGATTCAAGTCCATCAGGAGCCTTTAATTCAGAAGGATATTTCAGGAGCCCGTGGAAATCCTTTCAATGAAACACAGAATGTGGAACAACCAAATGTTTATCCTCAAGAAGCAATAACAAATAAAAATCCTTTCTCGGTTGATGATGAAGAATTTTTAACTACCGGGGCTGACTTGACAGAACTGTATGGCTGCGGCGAGGATGACGACGTAGACACGAACGATTCTTTCGATTTTAGAGCTCCAGCAGCTTTTGTAAGAGCTTATATAAAACCGTCTTCCCCCAAATTGAGAGTTAGCAAAAACATTTCGGAATCCAACGAGAATACGGACAAAAACTCTGTGACTAATGAAAACGCGAAAAAGTCCTTGAATGTAAAGAACATTATACGAAAGTCGATTCGTAAACTAATACATCCTCAACAGAACAAACACGAAGAAGAAGATCATTTGGAAAACGAGAAACATTCTTTGGGACTAATTAATACTATTAGACACAGCTTGAGGCGCAAGCCCGTCAGAACTTTACTAAAGGATGAAACATTGGAAAGCAAAGATTGTGAACTGTCTATAATTGATGGCAGTGAAAGGACAATGAAATATAAATCCCAAACTCTACAAACAGAATATGTCAAAATTGAAGATTTGACCAACGAAAAGAAACACAACATACGAAGTAGTATAAGGAGATCAACTCGTGAAGTGGGACATCATTTGATGAAGACAGTATTTCATAAGAAACATGAAGAGTATGATTTCGGAAAATAGGAAATTCATCATTTAACACATATAGATATATATAAACATTATATTGGCACAGAAGGATTCAATGAACTATTTGAGCTAATAGGAGACATATTTTACAATTATAATTGTGATTGTAATCTGACATGAGGTCTACTGAGAAGGACTAAACGTTGTCTACTTCCTTGGCAATAGGTTTACATCATATGTACTTGGCACTTCTTGCTTAGTTAGAATGCCTAACTATGTGCATAAATATGTGAATTACTTTATTTGCGAGAAAGAAAGGATTGTGTCTTATATTTCACTATAGTATTTATTTTCATATGTACTCCCAAAGAGTAATTAAGTTTATTGAAATTATCGCTAAGTTTTATTTCTTAAAACTGTAAACTGTTTACTAAATTATTTATTTTAATTAAGAATACTTTTGTTTATTGCACATTTTCGTAGCTTTTAGTATATATTCGACATTAATGGTTGTTGATTTAAAGTTACCTTTTGCACCGTTTTTAGAAACTGTAATTAAAGTTTTGATTAAAACGAAATAAAATAAAACACTTGCGCTATTTTTATTTGTAAACTGTTTGTATAAGGGGCTTCTTACGACTCTGCATAGGCTTATACGCGTGCTGATAAACACTGGCCAGTCGCCAATGTTCCGGATAACCACCCTCGCCGGCACCGCCAGCATAACTTTTGAATGGCGGTACTAAAGTGTCAATGTCATAGTTTCTTTTCGAGTAAGGATTTCGGGGCCTTGGTACCACAAGGACGCGTTGACTGCCCATACTGCAACCACTGTCTGCACTCACA
Source organism: Philornis downsi (assembly GCA_019455685.1). NCBI lineage: Eukaryota > Metazoa > Arthropoda > Insecta > Diptera > Muscidae > Philornis > Philornis downsi. Next base: position 2,577,664 of record JAHXMU010000006.1, read on the forward strand.
AAGTGGCCACTAGCATTAAATCTAGGCACTCCGGCTCGAAATGCTGCTTTGCAGGGCATTCTTCTCTCCGGGCAGGATCTTGGGTAACAATCCGGGTCTGGAGCAATTTTATGGCATAATCTAGAACGAGCTCGTTTAAAAAATCCATTGCGTCTGCAACTTGGTTCAACTGAAGCCTGGAAGTCACATCCTGGTCCCAAGTATTTTTCACGCAAGGCTTTATAGTCCTGATCCGTCAGTGCATCCGGCGTCGACTGATATTGTTTGGCGTAACGATTAATTGGCATCCTGTGACAGGCACTGTCCTCTCTGGAAACACTGTGAGCCCTGGTTATAGGGCGACAAAGGTTCAAGTCGCCTTCAAAGTCGTTGGTTTCTATTTTGTGTCCCGAGAAGTCAGTTTTGCGCCTTAATATATCCTTGTCAAAGAAACCTGGTTCGCCCAGAGTACTAGTGAATACGCCAGCAGAACGCCCGGTATTAGGTGCCTGATCATCGCGGGGACTTTTTACGTAGTTGAACACAGCAGGTCCCGCAGATTCATTAGAACCGTCTATGTGGCGGGGTCTCGGAGGTTCTTGGGATGGCTTATAGTCCCAACAAATAGCCAAGTCCATGGCGCCCATTTTCTTTTCAGGGAAAGACGCTGAATACGCGCGAAAATTGTCATTACTGTACGACCGTGGTATAACGCCACTTGTCTTGGGTCGGTATACCTTCATTTTTGTACAATGTGTCGGACCTGCATTATAAGTTTTCACACCCACCCCACTGGCGATGGGGTCTATATCCAAAGCTAAACCTGGATTATCGCCCGTAATTTGAAGTTTACGAAAAGCCAAATCCGCAACACAGTCGGGCAGAGGTTGATGGTCCAGATTCGTTTGATGCATACGTTTGGCCAGTTCGAAATTAGCATATGCTGGCACCACAGGCGAGGGACAACGTTCATTAGGCTTGCCTGTTATCGTTTGGGATCCTGGCATTTTCGATGGGTCCTTAAAATCTAATTCATCGCCTAAGTCGTAATTAGTGGTGCACTTGTTAGTATTTACTAAATCTAAATGTTGAATGTCAGGAGATATGTTCGATTCCACTAAAGGTCCCGTCTGTGGCAGCAACGGTGTATATTTTATAGGTGGGGGTTCACAGTTCCCCGGTTTACACGCATGCTCTCCCAATAGATTTGTATTCAATTTCAGTTCGGCCTCTGTATTGTTATCACGATTGTATTTGTTCTCCAGCAATGACTCGCGTGTGGGATGCTGCTCTTTGAAAGAAGTAAAGTCGCCAGGAACATAGTCCAAATCAAATGACTTTCAAACATAAATTAGTGAAATGGAAGAAGAATTTGTTGTAATTAAGTTGATATGAATAAAGAATGTTTGAAGAGAAACAGGTAAAGCATTGTTTTACAATTTGCATTCAATTTAAGAGTCAAATTGCATATAAATATTGAGCAAAATTCGAAATCGAAGACGGTTTCGTGCACGGAGATAAATTGTGATTTCATATCATCACTATGCTAGTCGCCAAAGCGCAGACCACAGTATTCATATATTTTTTAGGGAAGGCTATTGCTCTTTTTTATCCTGTTCATTATGGTCCAAAATAAATTAATTAGAAAAAGCGAATCAATTATAAATATTGAATTGAGCTGTTTCCTTTGATCATGATGATAGTTTTGCTTTTCTTAAAGGCTGGTAATGACCTTGAACACATTGTATTTTAAATTTCAGAAAACCTTTTGCTTTCAAAACGTAAAATATAAAAAAGTTACCGGAAAATTCAGCTGACGATAATTTCGATACTACATATATGTATCTCTTTCATCAACTGCATATGTTATATAAGATCAATGCAGAGCTTAAGACGGCATTAAAGAATCGAAAATGCGTAGTATTCTAAAATCAAGTTCACATTGCAACCGAAGTCTAACGTTTTAGTAGTTTTTCACATAGGCTGATTCATTTATATATTAAAAAAACAGATATTATTTTTATTACATATAATTATAACGATTATTTCTTCCAAATTTTGATCATACGTCGACGTCGTTTTTGGAAAGAAAAAACGATTATGTCTCAAGATTGAAAATGTCAGTCGTAAAAAATCTTAAACGAAAAATCTGATGTTCTCTCAAAACAAGGAATTGTGATGCCGCTGTGTACGAGTATGCCGACGATTATCTGGATCATTTGAACTGTTTTTAACGATAATGCAGTTTTTGAACTGAGGGCATAGCAGTAAAGCATGTATAATTAACTATGAATATATATATATATGTAGCTTTAGCCATCATTGCATACCTACCCCTTTCCTTTCATTAAAGCCCAAACGTTCACTCCGATCCTTGTCAAAATCTAAAATTCGATCAGTCCCTTCGCATTTTGTGGAACGTTTCAATCCGGTACCGCTGATGCCCAAATTTGTAGCATCAGTTGAGAAATTTAAACATTTCTTGTAGTCATTACCAAATTTGTGCGTCAAGTTATCGGGCAATTGATATGTTCCAGCAAAGTTGCCCCAGGGATTTTGATTCAGCCTGAAAGCGTAAGAAAACTTGTAGAAGATGGATAGTGATGGAAAGTGCAAACATACTTCTTCGATGAATCTAGTAAATGACCGCGATCGTTGGATACAATTTTTGTGGATCCTTTGCGTTGATGAGGTCTAGACGGATGCCATTTGGGTAACTGCCAGTTACCTAATCGTGTAGCAGTGTAGGCCTGTTCAAACTACAAAAAAAAAAGAAAAGAAAAACGACAAATAGAATTGCAATAAGTACAAATATAACCTGTTCCTCTTTCCAATTACTAATTCCATAATTTATATCATTATAATCCCCCATTGGGCAAACAGATTGTTAAATAAACACACACAGATAGAGGGAGAGTGACAAAAAACGAACAAGGGAAACAACAGAACACCCCTCGCCAAGAATTCAATTGGTGGTTATTATCTCTGAGCGAACATACCTCCCCTTTTCATACTTGACATACGTTTTGTATTAGGCAATTACATGGTGTAATTCCACAACATTTTTTAAGGACATGTGTAAAAAACTATTTGCGCTAATACTATTTAAGCTTTGTTTGTTTTTTTTTTACATAACTGCACGGTTGAATATTTCTTATTATATTGAAATTTTGATTTTTCGCTTAATCCCCACTATCATTTATCACTTGAAATAAAAAAAGTATATGAAATGGTTAGCATAGATATAAAATGCTGCAATCCAGAGGCTTTAAATACATCTGTCACCGCTACTGGTTGATGCCAGAAGTGATGACCAGGTGTGTTATTGTTGTAACAGTACAGGGGTGGTTTAAATGGCTGCTACTAATTGTGATCTAATTTAGTAAACGGCTTTTATTAAATAAATTAACAAAATTTATAAAGTAAGATAAAGTTGCTGTGAGCTACTCTATAGCGAAAAAAAGATTTCGCAAACAGCTAACATCCTTGCAAATACTAGATGTTTTATGGAATTCAGATTCACCGGAACCATCTGCGTGAACGCATTACATGTCTGAAGAGTTTCGGTTTACTTAATTAAAGCAAAATAATTTTACAATGAAATAGTAGATTTTCGTGTGAAATTACATCTGAGGTAAGTACGATAATGCAGAGACACTGGATTTCTCTTGCGATGTGATTATCAATTTATGCCGCATTGGAATTGCAGGCTTGAGGTAAATCAGCTGTAGTGTCTGAAGAAAACAAGAGGTACGACTGAACCTCGAATTCACATAATTGTTGTTGTTGTTATTGTTTCATTTGGCATGATTTAGTTACTTTCCTCACCAGCCTCTCCATGTAAATATTAATAGGCATGAGTGACATTTTAAATATATTTCGACAATGTGAATGCCATATAAAAGGCCCCTTTGTTTGCTGAATGAAATAGATTTTAAAAAATGTTTCTCCTGGAAATAGCAAATGTTTTGTAGAAATCAATTTCACCAAATCGACAGGTATTCTAATAGTTAAAGCCCAGATTTGTGCCGAAATCCCATTTTTCCATAAAAACGTTTCTCCTGGAAATAGCAGATGTTTTGAAGAAATCGATTTCACCATTTTAGTTGCGTTATCTATTTTTTTTTATTAATATCAACTATTTTATCGAATGCAGTCCCGAGAAAATATATTTTGTGATCAAAGTAAATGATATGAAGACAAACTTGTGATGTGGACAGATGAAAAGTCATTCATATCGAAACTTGTACACTCTCCACAGTACTGTGGACGTCTAAAATATCATATTCTCACATATGATATATAGACTTAGCTCGTTTTCTTCGTGAAATATATTTTTGAGGCCTTATTCGCAAAAATGTACTGAATCAAATTTGCATACCAAAAGCGTTTTTTAAGCATTTAATATACTGTTATGAATAAGACTCTAAGGGTCTGTCTATCAATTTCTACTGCTTTTAAGGAATATGTAGTATTTTTTTTTTAATTTAGCTCGTAGTAAATATTTGGTTTAGATCCATCAATAACGAAGCTAATGGTCGATAATAGAAACCTCTCTTAAAATATTAAAGTGGTTGTTAACTGCACAACTCCTAATGCACATACACAGAACAACAACATTTTTTTAATATACGAAAGCACAGTGTGACTTATGGATGTTGCTACCAACACGTTGCTTAAAATGTTGAAAGAGTTTTTCCCCTTTAATCCCTTTTAATACGGTGTGGTTTCACCAAGATGGCGAAAATTGTCACGCAACCAAATATAAAAAATAAAGTGATGTAAGCAAAAAAAACTGCATGTTCCGTTAACACCTGACCTTAACGCAGCTAAATTTTTCTGATGAATTTATTGCGAACAGAAAGTTTACAACAAATTTTAACGATTTAAAGCAACGACAATTGAGGTAATTCGTGATACAACCCATGAGGCTGTAGTGAATAACAAAATCACATATACATAAATATCACCGATCGTCGAGGCCATTTAACCTCAATTATTTTTAGAAGCCATTAAAAATACTGAATTAACATGCGTTATTTTTCAAATGAATAAAGGAAAAATTAAAAAAGGAGTACTTGAGCTTCTTAATGTAGCAACATTTATCAGTCACCCTGCATAATAAAAAAAATCAAATACTGTGGTGCAGCATAAACTTGTCTCCAATGGGATATATTTAAATTGTATGGATCACATAGAATCCCAGCGGCAAATGTTGAAAATTTCAAAACAGACAGAGTACAAGAATGAAAGATATGAATGTAGTCTTCTGTAATTTCCGCAGAGGACATATCATATGTATGTTTTTCTTTGCTTTCCAAGAATTATTGCTACGCCAATGGGTAAACGAAAGTCGTTTTGTGATAATTTATAAAAATGTTTACGAATTCATTCGAATTATTTACATTTAACGCGGTCTAAAGAAGGACGGCACGAACTGATAGCTCTGAAGGATTTACATGGATCTGGTTGATATATCCAATTCCTTGGACATGATTTTCTGCTTTCTAAGGGGATTTCTCCGAATTCTTTCACGCACTGCCTTTACTACCGCACTCGTACGGACAACCCGCGGGCGACCACTTTTTGGCCTGTCTTCTACTCCAGACAATTCGCCGAAGCGAGCAATAGCACGATAAACGAACATTCTTGATATTCGGAGTGGTTTTAGCAACTCGAAAATTTGGCCAGCACTCTTTCCGCACTTATGCAACGCTATTACGCCAACTCGATTCTCTTTAACGCCCCACTCCATGTTAATAGATTGCAAACTGAAACCAAACTGACTAGCATTCTTCACTAATCAGTGCATGTGTTCTGAAAAAAAGTTAACGGTTCTATTCCCGCAAGAAGTTTTGAACGATAAGCGCTGGAAATTGTGTAACAGAACATATGGCAGGACTAGGTATACTATCTATGGACAGTTTTGTTTTATATATTTTTATACTAAATTAATATTTTATTATAATTTAATCAAATCGATCTTAAGGCTTAAAATTGCAATCCTGAAATATAAATAAAATAAATTAAATTGAATTAAATTAAATACAGTTAAATCTGCTTGTCTATCAGGCTGTCATTCCCTTAACCGAAACATCTTACGTATCGCTTAAATTATGCTCGGACTTCCGGCAAAATTCATCGATGTTTCCCACCATTTAGATAGCGGCTGGAAGTGAATAGTTGTGGTCATAGACCATTTGTAAATCATAATTTGTTTGCTTGTTTTTTTTTTTAATTTTAATATGCAAATTTCATGGAAATTTGATATTTTCATTTACGCCCCCACACGTTACATAATTTCTTATTGTTTCCGTCAACACTTGCGTGGTGACAACGATAGATAACTGTATAAGAGTGAGGGAATACTTGGTGGAAAACCACAACGGCACGCGTCCCAACACGAGCCAGTCAACTTGTCATCATCCATCCATCTAACCCAAAGAGACACAAGGTTTAGCGTCCGTCCTACTGAGTGTGGACAAATTCGCACATTCGAAATTACACAATAATTAAATTTACACGGTAATTACGTACGCCCTATTGAAATCTAAGAGTGTTGATATGGACTTGTTGTTTCTTAATTCGAATTCGATTTCAACGGTTAGCAAATGTATTTCAAATTGATTTTAAACTCAATTAGCAAATGGTTAACACGAGACATTATCTGTTTTTTGAACTCTAGAAAGATATGTGTTGTATTGGAGAATCCATCAACCAACTCAAAAGCCTCTGACAATGATTATAATGTTAAATCCCTGGGGTGACATTCATCAACATTCCCAACCAGCACGCTTACACACAGCATTTTATGCTGATACTTTCCCCCGTCTTTTGGCAGGATTAAAGAATTTCACACAAGCCCACATACACACGAATTCGTGCGCCCGCCCAAACTACGTTACATACCCTTTCGACTTTTTAACTTGACGGAGAGTCCTGTTGGTAGTTCGGAGGGTGGCTCTTGTACACGTGTATCGATTGTATCATCATGGAAACTGTGAAAAAACACTTGTAGTCGTATTTTTGCCAACTGGTACTAACTCGACGGTGTAATCCTTGTTTTATGACACTTTCGATACAATAACACTTATCCGTTGTAATTTAACGCATCTCTGCCACCGGACAATGTGAAGGTGATGGACCGAGACATCTTTGGCTGAAGGAGGAGGCCAAACAAAACAGATGTCGTATCAATTGTTTTGAAATTAACTTAATGTTATCGACGTTTTAATTGGCCATATCCGTGCATAAGAAAGCAAAGGAGTCTTATGCAGCCACTCCCAGTACCGTTCGTTTAGAAACTGAACTCTGAACAGAATATTTCGAGAATAACAAAAATCACGAAGCTATGTCATTCATAGTTGACCCATTTGCCTGAGCAGTTTGACAAATTGTTAGGCACCGCCAGTTTTGTACCAGGATATTATGTATGTACGTTTGTGTACGTTGGTATTCCCTATGAAGAAATATACATACATATATATATAGGTAGAGAAATCTATAGCAATACGAGGTACATTTAAAAATTGAAAAAGTCTTTGAACTGCATGATCGAAATGAATATAAAATTGACATTAATACGGCATCTACGTTTAATATTTAAAATAATTTTGAAGAGCCAAATAAGTTCAACGAAAGGATGTAATACTTTTACATTACATAACTTAAAATGTGTGAAAATACGAGTACTTTATTTTTTTCAAAGTCTGCCAAAATAGCTCCTTTTTTATGAATAAAACAGAAGACACCAGTTACGAAATTTCGAAACAAGAGATTTCCATGTAAAATATTGATAGGAAAGGAAGTGGTGGATCCATGTCTCATCCATGGTTGTAAATCGACGTAAAAATTCGTCTTTATTGCGATGAAATATTGCCAAATACTCCACTGAAACATCTTCATGACGTTGTTTTGCTTGTTTATTGAAGGCAAGTGCGGCACCCATCTTGCGCACAGCTTTCTTACCTTCAAATCTTCGGTCAATTTACGATGTCTAGCACTTTTTGAAATGCCTATCATTTCAGCTAGCTTTCAATCGTCCAATATGATTTTGTGGATTTTTTTAATTGGGTCTGGCGTGGACACCTCATTTGGTCGACCATTACGGTGTTCGTCTTGGCAGCTCGTACGGCCTCGTTTAAACTCTGCTAACCAACATTTTACAATCGTAAACGATCCTGGGTTCGAGACCTGATACAGCCACCCATCTTTCTAATCAACTGTACGAGTAGTTTAGTGAAAGCTTCTCAAACTAACGTTCAGAATCGTCATTAAATTATACACAGGACCTATTCGTAGGATGTAATAAAGAGTGTTAATTCGTTAATTAAAAGCGATGTGCGTTAGAAATTAACGTATATGAAACGAACCATCTCCGTTGATAGAATTTAAAGGCTCTACTCAAGATGTGGCCTGTTATGGAAAAATACTAAAAAATATTTCATTAAAGTAATGATCTGAACCATGAAGAGACCGTTTTATTATCTTTATTATCTTATCTCCCGGCTAACAGCCAAATCGCCCTCCCTATTGTGGACTGCAATCTATCGAGGTGGGTATATAAGCTTCGGTCTGACCGAACTCTGACGTCTGCTCACCTAATGCAAAATTTTAAATCCATTTTACATTGAAAATAACTGCTTTACAAATTATATATCAGCTGTTGAGTTGAGAAAATCTTGAAATCGATAATTTCAGGAATACCGTATAAAATTGAGCATTAAATTTTACCAGATTTCCGTATTTTAAAATGCAATTTACATTAAAATATAACGCAACGGAATTCTTTAGCTCATTTTCGACGGCACTGAAAACATCAGTGTTAATTTCTATATATTCAGAAAGCAGCCCAATTGTGAGACTTTACTCTTTAACTGTTGGGGTGCCTTTCAATGAATTTTAAAACTTCCAAATGTCTTGTATATTCCTCGTACGGGTTTGTTTACCGAACTTGTATACAGTAGAGTTCGATTATGACGAACACCGGTTATCATGAATTTTTTCTGTCTATAATGCTCTTTTTGTTTCGGTCCCAATAATTTTCATAAAAATATGAATGTTTATAACGGCCTGTGGTTAGAGAGCAATTTTTTTATCGAATGTCCCATTTGTTCTTATAATTGCGTACATTCTTTGCGATTATTAAAAAAAAAAGAATATAAAAAAAACTAAATTCTAGCTCAGATAGAGAGAGAGAGAGTGAGATAGTTTAAAATATTGGTATACGGTTGGCTTAAAATGTCTTCTTCGGTTATTTGCAAAATCCAAAACACAGGGTATATTGAATATACACGGGCTTTTCTGATGATTATTGTACCATCAAATACTTCAAGCGAAAACGTATCACTATTTTTTTACTTCGGATATAACGAATTAAACTTGTTATGAACTAAATATGTGGTGCCAGGAAAGACTTTTTAAACATACTCCACTGTTTTTGCCAGCCAAAGCCAAAGATGTCAAGTAACGTGCTTGAGTTCCATTTAACAACTCGTTGCTATGCAAAACTATTTCTATTTGTTTATTTATATTTTTACTTTTTTATTGTAACATTTTGAAAGAAGAAAGACAATTTTGATTACACATGAATATAAGGTTAGTATCCTTATGTGTTGATGTCTATTATATATGTATGTATGTATGTATGTATAATTTTCACAGTATGACTGGATGTGGATACATTCATTTACTTCACAATTTCTAAATTTTCTTCGTACTAATACTGTTTTCTGTAATTTCGTTTCGTGGAGCGCTGGGTTAATTGAATTCGCTTTTCTAATTCGTAAACAACCGATATTAAAATGGTAGATTTTCAATTAATTTTGTAGAATTTCATTTTTCCAGCGACTTTTTACCTGATTCGCACTATAGTGAGAGGCCATTGACCGTTTTTGTTTTGAAATTTCTTTAATAGTTTGTATGAACACTTTGAAATGATTATAAAAATTTCCGATTTTTGAATAATTACTGTCATATAGCAAACGACTTCAATGACATTAACCAAATAGCTTTGTTTGCTTTCTTACTGTAAGAGGGAATGTGGAAAACTAATCTTACCTGGCCTTTAAAGGAATTCCTGGCCAAATGTTGCCAAAGGTTACCAACGTAATGTTTGCGTACGTTTATTGGAATTTTGAAACATGGACAACAAACAAGCCGCAATCGCCTTGGTTATGCACATTTCACCATATTTGGTGGCCTTCGCGCGAGAAACACAAATTCAAATAATTCATACTTCTTAACACCCTGTATTGAATGCGGAGAGAAGATGGGGCTAGACAACATTTTCGAAGCAGTGCGCATGTTGGAGGTCTGCCTCATTGCCTCCACCGCAGCATCCATTCGTTGTCTTTGCCCCAGCCGAAACTGGACACATATGGTAAGTGCAACTTGTGTCTACTTTAATGGGAGGGAAGTTATGAACGGCATATGAGACCTCAACAAATGGAGTCAAAGGATATTGTAAAATATTTTCAAAGCATATAAATGTATAAAGTGCACGGATAAAGTACAGATTTAGATTTCTGTTTTACCTTAAGAGAGAGCTTCCATAGAAAAAGTTCAACACAGTGTAGATTTTTATTATAACAGCCTACTGAACTGCTAGTTTAATAGAAACCTATTGTACGCATAAATTAATCAAATAAAAAAATTCCAAAGTATTCATTTTTAAATATATGTTAAACTAGCTGACCCGGCAAACGTTGTTTTGCCTTCAAAATGCCTTGTTAATGTGGTAAAAAAAATTAATTGCAAAAATCTCATCTCCAACGCCATCTATCACTTCAAATAAAACCTTTTAAACCTTCCGGAATACTCTACCAATAATTTAAGATCAAAATGAGCCAAATCGGTCCAACCGTTCTCGAGCTTTAGCGAGACTAACGCACAGCAATTGATTTTTATATATATACACTAGCCGACCCGGCAAACGTTGCTTTGCGTTCAAATTTTATTTTTATTGGAAATGTTTCATTAGCAGGAGCAGAAATAATTGCTTTTTAATTTGTGGTTTGTATAGGAGGCACCACTCCCCATTGTCCAATCCCGCCCATATTTGCAGCAGCACTTAAGATATGTACACCAAACCGATGTACCAAATACCGTAAACAGGAGCAGAAATATTGGATATTTAATTTATGGTTTGTATGGGAGGTACCACGCCCCATTGTCCAATCCCGCCCATATTTGTAGTAGCACTTAAGATATGTACACCAAACGTACGCACCAAATTTTGTTCAAAAATAATTGATTTTTAATTTTTTGTTTGTATGGGAGGTACCACGCCCCTTTGTCCAATTGGACCGAATTGTAAATCTAAACCATCCCGGGCACCACCCAGACGCATATACAAAAATTTATGCAAAGCGGTCCAGCCGTTTAGGAGGAGTTCAGTGACAACGCCCGTACAGATTATACATTTTTACACTAAACTAAACAAAGCATTTATATACAAAACGTAAACTAAATAAAGCATTTATGTACATTTATGTATGCAGGGTAATTTTTTGTACGAAAAAGCCAACTGCATCAAATTTATCTTCATGAAAATGTTACTACAATTAAAGTTTTCATGTGCTAAAATAATGAGTTATTGATCTTTAGAAGGTCATAATTAATAGGAAGTGTATACTGCACAGCATTGTTCCACATAATAAGTCCAACAGTACTGAAACTCGTATCTAAAATTTGCTAAAGTGCCATTTCCTCTAAGAAAAATGTGTTTAAGTAGTTGTTTTTTTAAGAGACTTCTGTAATTTTCCACATGTAAAGTTCAAACTACGTTGCGCAAACCAAGTTCTCCTATAAGAAAAATATAAGTTTGAAGAGTTCAGTTCGAAATGTAAGTTAATGCACTCTTTTATTGTAGATATGCAGAAGAAAAGTTTTCCGCACGAATAATATCGCGAGTTCTTTTTATATGAATCAGTAATGAAAATATTGTTCTGCAATCAAATTAGTATGGTATTCAATGTAAGAGTTTATTCTCAGTAATCCTTTCATGTAGACACATGTAGTTTAGTAAACTTTAAGAAAATAATAATTTTGATATAATTTGTATTTTATTTCTTGTGTGGGCAATTGGATTTATATGTATTATTAATATACCTATATATCTATAAAAAAACGCACTTCTTTATACCCTTTGTGTAGAATGTCGTGTTTTAGAGCATTAAGAGTATTAGCCGATTACAGTTTTTGTTCAATTTAGTATTGGAAAAATGTACTCTAAAACATCTTGCAAGGAGAAAACGTCATGTTTGCACATTTTCCGGTTAAAAAACTGCTCCTAAATATACTCGTATATATTTTTTAAATGTGAGACATGGTGCACATTTCATAGAAAACATAGAAAAACATGATCTTTAAGTTAACCTTCCTTATACAATTCTTTCTTATACAGGGTGGACCATAAGGGTGTTGGCGGTTTAAATATTCAATTAAAAAAAAAAACTACGAAACATAAAAAAAATATATTTGTATTTTTAAAAAGTAGAAGCATGGGAATTCTTAAGACTTAAAAATAATGCTGTCCAAATGGCTTCCCTCGGCCGCTTGACACCTTTGGAACCGAAGTCGCAAATTTTGGAAAACTCGTTGAAAAGTTGTTCTCGGTATTTTGTTACTTTCCTGAATAATGTTCCTCTTCAACTGCTCTAAATTGGTCGGATTATTCTCGTAGACTACAGATTTGAGGTAGCCCCATAGAAAATAATCTCATGGAGAGAGATCGGGGCTACGTGGGGGCCATTCAATATCCCCCCTTTTCGAAATGAGTTTTCCATGAAAAACATTTTTCAGCAGCTCTATGGATACCCTAGCTGTATGACATGTGGCCCCATCCTGTTGAAACCACATCCTCGAGGTATTGCCTTGAAGTTTTTGCAAAGCTGGCACCAAAAAGTCTGCTAGCATGTTGCAATAATTGTTCGCTCTAACCATCATCGCGTGCTCTCTTTCGTCCTCAAGAAAGTATGATCCAATAATACCGGTTGACGTTATCCCAGCCCACACGACACTGTTGAGCCGGTTGTTTCGAATATTCTGATCCATTTTCGTATCAAATTGGCGCTTGGAACTTCACTTAAATCGTGTAAACCGTGTTCATGCCGATACAAACGTCGTGCAGTAATCACTGATTTATTGTTTTCGTAATACGCTCGGACACAAAATGCACGCTGCACTCCCGTGTACGGCTCCATGGCGACTAAATTTCCAGGAAGCGGCGCAGCGAACAACATATCCCCCCGCCACCCCGCGCCACGCGTTACCGAGAAATTGAAGAATTAAATCGCCAACACTCATATGGCCCACCCTGTACAAAGGGGATGCGGAACAATTCTCGCGTAAGGGTAGTTCGTTATATATTGACAAATATTTTTTTAAAGTACTTTCGAACTAAAACTACACAATATTGTGCTTAAAAGTGTGCCCTAATAGCTGATAGCTTTCCCAGAGCTTCTCGTAGAGAAGTGCGTTGTTAAGCATATTTTTTGAATACGAAACTGTACTCCAACATAATTTCTCAAATTGTTAAAAATACTAAAGTGTACTTTTAGTACGGGAAAATTATTACAATATTCCTTTCGCCAAGAAAAGTGAACTTCAGAGAATTTTGACATAAAAAGGCTTATTGTAGAAAGCTTTTTTATTGAAAAAGTGTATGGTTATATCCTTCATCAAGGAGATTTAATTTTACTAATGACTTTGATAATTTTTTGATTTATTCATAAATAAAATTATTCTACACGTGAGAACTGTATTTCTAACAGCGGCATATTAGAATATTAATAATTGTGAACTGGTTACAACGCCTACTTTTCATGTAAACATTGGCTGCTTTGTCGAATGTGATTAAAAAAATAATACCGCATAAGTATTTTTTACGACATCTCATCTCATTTAACAAATCAGTTAATCTTTTTATGAAGAAAAAGGTTGTGCGACAAAAAAAAAACGCAAAGTACGGATTTTAGTAAATTTGTTATTTACGGAAGTACAATTTGGCCTTACATTACACTTTTTTTACAGTCATAAAATGTTATTACTTTTTTGCTATTTAAAATTTTCAACAACAAATTTTACTTTAACACATTGCCTATACGAGTAAGATAAATTTTTTTCTAATACTTAATTTCTTCAAAAGATCAGATTTTTGTAAGAGTCTGACATGTAAAGTAGGTTTCCGGATTGTCTCACGTGATTGCTAGATCAAAGGATCTGTTCGACACGTTTCATATTTGACTTTTTCCCCCCATAAAATGAATGTTTCCTTGCAATTCAAGCTGTATGTATTTCCAATAATGACAACTTTGCGTTATATGTATATGTGAATTACAGTCTACTTTCTGTAGTACCGGAAAATGACCAATAAGATACGAAATGTGTATTACTCATTTAAATTTATTGCATCATCTTCAAAGGATATCCCACTTTTACCAACGAATAATCCAATGGTCAAAACACTTTTCAAACACGTTTTCACTTCTCGCTGCGTATTCTCTTTTATGTCTACTATCGACTGGAAACGGGTGCCTGGAAGTGCTTCGAGTTTCGGCAATAGAAAAAAGACGGAGCTGTTTTAGGTGAATACAATGCTTGTTCGCTGATATTTGTTAAGTTTTTTGACCAGAAATTCATCCACATTGGTAGCTTTGTGAGATGGAGCGTAATAGCAGTGCAAAATCCATGAAATTTCTGGTGTTTTTCAATGAATTTGCCAGGAAATATTCTCTATAATCAAAGAAAGCACTCAATATGAACTCGACTTTTGGATAATTTTGCCGCCATTTTTCCGGTTTCGGAAACTTATTGATTGGTTTGCATATCAAACTCGTAGATTTATGTCCTGTCACCAGTTATAATGCGTTTTATGAATCTTGGGCTACATTTACGCAGTTGAGTTTTTGAAGAAATTTCAGTTATTTCGGAACTAGCTGAGTGGGGCAGTGCGTTTCATACCCTAACAATTATGTACAAAGTTTAGCGGCTATCTCGCTCAGACTTAAATGACGATTTTCAGTCCCCATTTCTTTCGCTTTATCGCCGCTAATTTCAGTTGAAGAAGGTGATGATAGA
Organism: Philornis downsi; assembly: GCA_019455685.1. Classification (NCBI taxonomy): domain Eukaryota; kingdom Metazoa; phylum Arthropoda; class Insecta; order Diptera; family Muscidae; genus Philornis; species Philornis downsi. Next base: position 2,592,724 of record JAHXMU010000006.1, read on the forward strand.
ACAGAACGGAGCGAATCTTCCCCCACATATCTGCCGCACAGTACTACTCATATGCAGGTATTTTGTGATAAAATAGGTTCAATGTAGCCTTCCGTCAAATCTTCAGCGATACGGTTCACGAAATTCTACGTACAACACAAAATGTGAGCCAAATCCTTCTTTCTATATAGGTATATTTAACACGCTTGAAATGAATTGGCAAAATTGAGCGCTGAAAACAAACTAAATGACAAATCGTTCTCAAACTCTGCGTCAGTATAGACGTTAGATGTCTTAACTTAACGACAACAAGAATTTTGACAATCGCCTTAAACAGCAATTTCATTGGCATGTTCTCATATCGTTGGATCTAATTACATGATGCAGCTACCGCTTTTTTTTTGTACCAGTCGTTCTGGCGTATAAAAACCATCCGTTGAAATCGCACATAAGAAGATTTCGTAGCCAATGCCTCGTATAATTGTTCAATTATTCAAAAATCGTCCATTAATCTTAGTTTTCGTAATCTATTGAAAACTGAATGCTGGTTATATTTACATGAAGAAATTTTATAATATCACATAACAGAGTTACCTTTTAAATAATAGCAAGTTAGATAAATAAATTATATTTGAAAATTATTGTGTGTTCGTTGCGATTAATGTAAGCTGGTTGTTTTTACGGCGTTTCAAGCACATGATTTAGGTAAGCTATATAGCAGATAGCCAATTTTAAAATCTCAATTTTGGACAACTTCTTATCGGGCGGCAAAGTGGGCAGCAATTTGCGTAGTTCAGCGAAGGAAACATTAAAAGCCTCAACACGTATCCTTTCGCGAGTAGCATGGGCTGTGCGATACTTTAAGGTAGCTCGCCGACGGCGGCGTCTTTCTTCACGCGATAAGCCCACAAGCTCAGAGGGATCTAAATGCGTAACGGGTGTGGTGCGTCGTCTGGGAGCCGGCGTAGGCGGTGGCTGAGGTCTGTTCTGTGGTGGTGTCTCACATCCCATACGTGCCTGGTATCTTTTGTCAAAATCAAAGGCTGCGTAATCCTGATTCTCGACATTATTCAGGTCTTGTAGATAATAACGACCGACGGCTATATTTTGCGGGGGTACCATATGATTTTGCGTCATATCGTAAACCATGTTGCAAATGTTGTCCAAGCTGCAAAGAGAAAGGAAATGAGACTCAGTTAGATACACAGTTAGCACATTAAACGCCTACTTGATTAGTGGTTAAATCTGGATAAGATTTAAAATCCTTTCAGGACAATGCTTACTTTGTTTATGCTATGGCATAGGAAAACAAAAGTATCAGCGAGGGGGGAACATAATTGTATTATTAATGGGCTATATTGTTTGGTGACTGCTCTGTTATTATTTGCACACACATGCTGTGGAAAGGAATGCACGTAAACTGTTTGCCAATCAATTGTGTGCGGAGTATTGAGTAAATAATTGAACCCTTTTTATAACAATTCATGTGTTGTGTAAACATCGACAGGCGGGTGCGAAGAATCACGTATTGCAATTTGCAATAAAAATTTAATATTTATTCAGATATAAGTGTGAACATCTGTGAATGCCGCCAAAGACATAAACAAAGCAATACTAAAAGGGATGCTCAAATAGCTATCAAATAAACAGCAAAATGGCATGTTTATATAACTAATATTGAAACACGTTAATCCCGGTTACATTTTTTTAAATCATGCTCATTACCGTGGCAATAAATTCTCCCTGACGTATTAAATTCATTCAATGCACCTAATCTGAAAACCCTGGGGGCCCAGCACCCCCCTGCAACGCATATGATCCTGTTGGATGTATATTTGATCATACAAAAGACATATTTTTTTATTTACTACCAAAAGCGTTTTACTTACTCAAACATTTCGAACTATATGAAATTAAATATTTTCATTCTAAATATTTTGGTGATTTATTTGATCTTTTTGTGAAGGGAAATAACGACTAAATGACAACATATAAATCCAAATTTTCACATGCAGAAGTATAAGAAATGAAAGAAGTACTTTAATAAATTGGCTAATAGAATTTTAATGCCAAATGGGAATTTTTTCGTAAAAATGCTAAGGTTCGATCAAGCTTTCTTCCAATAGAAGTTTTTTTAAAGCTCTATTCACAATTCTAATTGAGTAATTTCACAAAGTAATTGTTGTTACATTTGTATTTCTGCCAATTCCATGATTCATGTAGAATTACTTTTTCCAATAGGAGGTCTATTACGGAATAAAGGACTGCGGTATTCTTGTTTAGACTGGATGTAGTCCGACTGAAGTCTGTGATCTCAAGGAACAAGATGAACCTACTTGCCACACAGACAGTAAATTATTGCGAGGACAAGTAAATTTTTCGGACCGGACCGGTGAATTGGAAACGTATATTAATCACTTAAATGCAAGAACCTATGAATGGACATGTTAGACGCAACGACGGCCAATATTTGAGAGAAATAATCCTTTAAAAATAAATGTGATGAATGGTTATTTTTAAAAAATGTTCCATAAAACTGGATTTCTTAATTTTTCTTAGCAAATGCCTAGAAATGAAATACCTTTCACATTTTACCAATATCTAATTAGATTTTTCCATACAAACATCAAACGTGGTTTTTAAAAATGTAATGATTGAGGAAATTTTCTCACAGTTCAAGTAATAAAAACAAAATCTTCTATTTTTGTTTTATTTTTTCTGTTCTCTTCTAATTCCTTACCAATTATGTAATCTCTGCTAATCCTTTTACTGTGCGTAATTTTTTGGCAGACTCTAAATTTATTTAAAAATAATAGAACGTGCTATCACAGTCGAATCCAATTGGAAACTGTAGTCGTCCGACTTTAAACCAGCATCTTTATACACCGCATTGATTTTGTGATTATTTGCCTTCAACCATCCCCTTCTGTATACTCAGACTTAACCACCAATAGCAGAGGAGTTTAAGAAACGCAAACAAACAAAATGGCGTCCTTAACTCCGCCCTCTGTGTCCGCGAAAAACACGCACAGATAGAAGAGCACTGAATTATAACAGAAAGTTGCAACAATTTTATATAACATTACAACGTCTAAAGACATTGCTATCTATTCTTTATCAATATCTATGTTTTGGTTTTGTAATCTTTACTAAATGTATTAAATTCATTACAAATTGTTACAGATGCCGTATTTTCAATCTACCCGCGCCCTGGTGAACATTGTGCTAAGAAACAAAGCTGTTATAGCGGAGCGAATGTGCATTAAACATAGCCAAATATTAATGTTATTAGGACATTTGCGTTGTCAAGCCACGTTCACATTGCTAGGTATCCGTTTACGAGGATTCTATAACAGACAAATCTGACTGATTTAATAAATCTTGTAGACAACTTAGTTAACTGCCCATCCAGACTTGGGAAATTTAATAATTGAAAATGTTATATCAATATTATATGAGAAATATTCTTCTGGTAGAAACATGAATGCTTCACTGGTTGACAATCAACCATATAAATTTTGACTGCAAAATTATCAAAATGTCAAAAACTTAAACTAAGTAGATGCGACGCTAATTAAAAAACTGAAGACACTAATATTTGGCGTATTTCTCGAAAAACAATTATGTTTGACAAAACTTATAAAAGTGCTTTAGGTATCAAACAGTAGTTAAGTAGTTTCCAATTTTTTAGATTTCAAACCATTCATTTCATTTTTATTACATGGATACAATTTCCATTCGATTTCCGCAAAATCAAGGCCAGCGTGCCCATTTCGTGCCAATTTTGGAAGAAAATTCGAAATCGTCTAATTTTAGCCATTTTGAATGATTTATAATCTCGTCTGGTCTGTATGAGCTATGAAGACTTAGTCTGTTTGATGTTCCCTGGTTTATCAAAAGTGTTAGATAGCGTTCGCTTCTCAGTTAATGTTTACAAATGAATGTCCACCGAACATATCTCCCCCATCAGCTGTTCTTGGAATATCATTTTCTTTTGCTTTCATAACCTTTTTCTCTTTCGGCATATGTAGATTTTCAGATATTTTGCTGTTTAACTTCTGTTAAGAATTCTTTAAAAACTATGTCTTTCAAGGCATTGTTGCTCTCAACAGAAGCCCAGTGGTTGCAATCTATACGACATTACGGGAAGCACAATAAAAAGTATTTATACAAGGATGGAAAACGTTATGGCAACATAATCTACTATCCCAGGTGAGCAGATGGTGCTATGGGTTCACTACGACGATGTACTGAAGTACACTATTTACAGAACGCCTGATCACCAAGACCCACCCGTTGAGCCGGCAAAGCTTTTTAGAGTCCAACGAATCAAACCGGTAAAAGGTAATCCCTATTGGGAGAAATACATTCTCAAAGAGTTCGGTTTGGATGGCAAGCAGTCCGACTTCACTGTGGTTAAAAATATCCCCGAAATAAACGCTCGGCTTTGGAAGATAAAACACCTCATAAAAGTTACTCCCATTACTTTTCCCCACGGCGAACCCTCTGTTAATGATATCAATCATACGGTCCTGAAGGAGAATGGCGAGTGCATAGTGACGAAAGAAATTGGACCCATCCTGGAGAGAATACAGGCACAGGAGCAATTTGATAAAGATCCCAAACGCCTCGACACCGACCTACTTAAAAGGGATTCCCGTTTAAAATGGCTGAATCCGTGGTAGATGTTTATATAAAAGCGTTAATGCTTAGTTTATTACAAATAATAAAACAATTATTAAACTACTGTTGTTAATAAGTATTAGCTTCTATTGCTACTTTTTTATCCAGTTTTTTACATCCGGAGGTTGCGAAAATGCCATAGCGCCGATCGTAAGTAATGGAATCGTTTGTAATGCTACTGCAAGTAAGAAAATAAAAGGGGTAAGTAAAAATTTCGAAATTCTGTAACAAAATTTGGGAACATACTCCAATTGTTCTTCTTTCGGTGTGTAATGCCATCGTTTAAATTCCGCTAGTAGGCACTTGCGTACGTGAGACTTCTCTAAAGGCAGAAACGGTATAAAATGGTCTATCACATGTGACTCTATGAGACTAGTTTTTTTCAATCCCCCCTCAAGGTTGTAGGCGGCCTTCTCCAAAATGGGCTCAAAGTGGCTTAGTTTAGTATCTTCTCGCAATGTCCCCCCCTTAATAAGTTTGCCAAGTGTGTCGGATATGTGCACGCCGGCAGTATTCGAAAGAAATATAAAGATAGCCTGGGTATTATCTTGGCCATCGACAAAGGTGTTGTAATTCAATAGTGACGTTAAGGACTCAAATACCATAGGTGGCATTTTGTCTACTTCATCGAAAATAAACAATGACCTGGGGCACGCAGCGATACCTTCGCGTACCTCCCGACTAATACGAGCGCTATATGCAGATGCTTGTGTTTCTATGGGGAAATCGGCTCTACCCATATATTTGTGCACAAATTTGCTTTGTAAACCTTCTTTATAAATGGTCGACGCGATGTGATCAGCCACAAAGTTCTTCCCAGTGCCTGGAGTGCCATGAAAGCTGATCACTAAAGGTTTACGGGAATTACGACTTCCACTAAAGTGAGCCTCCAAGGCGGGTATTAGTTGCTGTATGACTATGTGTTGTCCAAACAGATTGTCTTTGAGACGCGACCTTAACTCCGTCATATCATCTCGAATATAACGAGAATTACAGCATTCCTTCAAACGGCAATATGTGTGATCCTTAATAGTTTCCAGCTTGTAAAAGCCTAACGCCGCTCCAGCAGCCAATCCAATAGATAAAGGATCAAATAACGCGGTAATGCTGGGTAGCAAAATACAAATTAATGATATCAATACTAATACGAGCTTTGCCATCGTTCTACCGTCATGAAAACACATAGCTGCGAAGTATTTCCGCCAACTTGTGCACCAAATATGTAGGTATAAAACGGCTGATCTAAATAAAATATACTTTTCTTAAACAGAATAGTCGATGTTGGCGATGGTATTAGTCACATGTAATGTTTTCTAGGAGTGACAAGAAAATTGCAAATTGAAAATTCCGCTGATAGAAGACAATTTTTTTGCGATACTTCACATATGAGAGACGGTCGTTGCCACAGTTTGAAGCCTACTCAAAATTAGTAGAGGCAAACGAGCGTAAATGTGTGATTGAATGCGGCTATATATCGCGAACACGATGAGCACACAAATAAGGTGGCACAGTATCAGATAAATCTGACAACTTTAACCAAAGTTAATAAAGCAATTTCTCATATTGTACGATTTTGTCATCAGCTGTTAAAGGGATCGAAATCATTAGACACGGAAAATCACACAATTTTGCTGTAAGCAATTTTCGAAATCTGATACGACAATTTGTTTTGATATGAAAAATTCGAACAAAATACCCACAATAAGAAAAACTAAAATCCTGAATAAATAAATTAAATTAAAACTAAAACGGAGACTAAAAAAAACGATCTCTGCAAAATAGATTAAAGTGTGGCGTCCATACAGTTTTTACCAAAATTAAGAAATTAGGAAGTATTATGTAGTTTGGAAATAAAATGCATCTGTGGTAATAAACGAAGCCGATAACTGGGATATACTTATTTTGTAACATCGTTTGTAATAACTAGAAACTCAGTTAAAACCCCGTGTATTATATATATTCCTGATTGCCTACGTATGTATATCCGCTTATCCGTCCACTAGTCAGTTATAAAAGGACATTAGCATTTTTGTTAAATAAAAATAGCATGATCGCAATCCATATATTTTTGTGGAATCAAAATAAACGTTATTTTCAAATCTCCGCCGTTACTATTTGATCTGATTAATGTTGCTATTAAGCTCTGACAGATTTAAAATTTGTTGATATTGATACATGATAATTTTCCAAACTTTCGGCAAATTTGCATGTACAAAAGTGCATTGGGAAACACCTTTCGAAAATTTACATAAACTTTCATAAATCTACCAAATTTATCTAATAATGCTTATTGAATTGGAAAACACATTATATGTAGACACATTGTAGATAATTTTTATAAGGAAAATTGTGTTGAATGACACTTCATATCGGAAATTGCATTTGAAGGCACTTTTCATGTGGAACAGTTTCATACAATGTCTTAGAAGACACTTTTCGTATAGAGAAGCGTCTCAGGAGACAATTTTTCGTATGGGGAGGTGTATTCGGAGACACTTTTCGTACAGAGAAGCGTCTTAGGAGACACTTTTCGTTTAGAGAAATGTCTTAAGAGACACTTTTCGTATCGGAAAATGTTTTAGACTTTCGTATAGAGAAGTGTCTTAGGAAAATATAAAAGTGTCTTGGAAGGCACTTTTCATATGGAAGCGTTTTTTGATAAAAAAAAAAAAAAAACGTTATTGATGTAGCGTACTATATAGAAAATAGTAGTAGAAGACACTTCACCTGTAAAAATCTTTGTTGAAAGATACATACTTTTAGCATAGAAAATTATCTTGGAAGCCGCTTTTGGCATAGAAAATATGGAAGTATTTTGTAAAACACTTTTAGTATAGAGATGTGCCTTGGAATCCAAATTTTGTATAACAAATATGTTAACACATACTTTTCACACAAAATGAAAAACGTCTAAGAAGGCACATATCGTGTGGAATAATCACTTGGAAAATATTTTTCGTATTGAACAATGTCTTGAAAGTCATTTCTCATACAAAGACACCTTACATATAGAATATGTCTTGCAGTCCTATTCAAATTTGCCTTGAAAAACACGATTCATATAGAAGGATATATTAGAAGACACTTTCCATATTGAAAGTTGTTTTGGAAGACGCATTTGGTATAGGAAGTAGCTTTTCATATAGAACATTGCCTTATAAAGACACTATTCACGTAGAAAACTGCCTTGGGGTGCAATTTTTATTATTCTATATTAATAAATTCATCATCATGTAATAATGTAAAAATTCAGATTGATTTGCACAAATATACTGACATTAAAAATTCCACTCTTTTCTAGCCCTACTTCTGCCCGAACTTGTTGTGAAAGCTGTGGAAGAAACCAAAAGACAATATGAAAGAAAATCGTTTACTTATCTCTATATTTTTACTTCTATAATGAATTACATTCTGCTGAGTGAATTACATTCTGAAAATTTATAAAATAACATTTGACAATATTATGTTAAAAGATGGATACATCTATTCCTTATGAGGATGTTGTTCATACAATATTCGGATGATTTACACACAGTTTTTTATCTAATCTTAAATCTATGCTGAATTTTCAGCCAAGGCTTGTAATAAAAGTGGCTGCAATTGATTTTGTATTAATGAATGATTGTGGCCATGTGTAACTTCCAAGATTTTACGTGCTTCCTGAAAATTCTCAATAGATTCTTTCAAATGTGATTCATGCAACTGTATCTTTGCAACTTTTAAGTGGAGCAACCCTAACAAAGGATTCCAGTCGCCGTAATATTTGCTGCAAAAGAAATAAACGTGTGAGCCGCTTTGCATTATGAAAACAATTATGGTACTGCATGTAATTACCGGAAACCTGCAAATAGTTGTTTACCATACTCTAAAGCTTCTGACCATTTGCCTACATCAATGGCTGCTTCAAATGCAGCATCCAAGGTTTTAATGTACCATACATTAAAAGGATGAAAGAATTCTTGTTGTTTCTTCAAAAGAACCTTACAAACGTCTAAATCTGTATGTGAAATATTATCAAAAAAATTCTGTTAGAGTAATTAGTAATGTTTCAGGATTTGAAAAGATATGCTTGCAGTGAGTTGTAATTGACATTATATGAAATTGTTATTGTTGTGTCATGTAAATTACTAATTGTAATTTGTTACGCATTTTATAGTATATGCTAAATTCCGTATGTGGTAGCGAAAGTCACGTTTAAAAAATGTCTGACACTGCTCTACATGTACAGGATATGTGTTCGTATATTGTGTATAGGTCTCTATGTTACTTATCCCATTGTGATTAAATTTTGGAGGTTGCTTCTTACGTGTCTCAGGTGACTGTTGGATTTGATGTGGGAAATATTACCGATGGGAATGCCTAACAAACATATATTGTGCGAATATGAGAAATATTTTATAAATGGTTCAAAGTTTTAAGAAAATTTGCAGACGAATACCAAATTTTCATATATAAGTACTAGACTACAGATTAGTAAGCATTTCCGGAGGAGAGAGTTTACTTTTGTAAAAAAAATGGATTATCAAGAAACATCTATAAATTTCTATCATTCTGCATCTCTTTTCTAACATTCTGCAGAACTATTAGTAGTATAAAATTAAATTGTAGTGTGGCACTCCACACAATATGCATTCATTAACACATGTTTGTAAAGCTGCGAGGTAAATCAAATAGATTATCTTATACTTACACGCTACGTCCTTCATGTTTTCCAATTGGCTTTTAGTTAAAGCCATGGTTTCATTAAAGGCGTTGCGATAACGTGGACTAATGCCCGTTCCACATTGCCCACAATTATGCATAGAAACATCGACGGCATTTTTACACTTTCTATTCGGACATAAGCCGGAACCCATTTCTCTAGACTCGTCTGGATCTGTGCACTTGCTGCAAATGCACAGGAAATAATAGTTTTCCTTCAAATCTTGACGCCTTTGTACGGGAGTACTCAAAAGATCGATGTAACTTATAAAAATCTATTAGATTATCAAAATATTATATCTGATATCAATGTGTCTTATTTTCTAATTACCTTAGACCAATCCAAGCATTCCATATCTTCTGTCGCATGTATATGCAATGTTGTTCCCTCAAATGTGGCCACTGCATTTGGTTTGCAGCTGTGATCGGTTACAGACACGCCAAGAAATATGGCTGTGGCAATTGAATTCATTTCGGCATCGAGTATATTGAAGCCATTTGTAACGAGCTAGCAACAAATTATAAAACAATCGATTAAAAAAGTCGACAGGCGATTAGCGCCGCTTTGCTATGTAAAGTGTCAGCAAAGGGGCCCGGCCTTTGAACGCTACAATTTATTTTTATGTCTACACATAAATGAAAATCGAAAGTGTTTGGACGTCTGTTTTTTTCTGGCTCTACGCCAGAAACAGAAATAACAAACCAAATAAATCGTACATAAACCATGTTAAATATAAAAACAAGACGCATTCAAATGTCCAACAACAACAGTCAAATATGAGTGGCATATAATGGTTTTACGTGAATAAATGTTCTAGATTTGATCAGCAAATGAAATTGTTTTTGCAACATACCCGGCCGTATATTGTTAGTAATTCAGCTTGATTAGGCACAATGGCACTACCTTGCATCATTTCACCGAGCACGGCATGCAGTGATTCCAAATGTTCCAGACGCTTGGAATCGTTTTTGATTTCCTGATAATCTGCAAAGGAAGAAAATTCTTATAAAAGCATGAATAATAATTAAAACTTTTATACTTACGAGACATTAAATCACGGAATTTTCGAAAACACGTCTCTGTGTAGTATCCCTTTTCCATGTCACCACCATTTGTTAACCTAATTATTAAGCGGCAAAGCATACGAGCAGCATCGGGTACAGTGCGAGGATAAATGCGTTTAAGGAATGGACATTCGGTTTTATGTAGTGGCCAGGCTTCCATTTGGCAGGCACGATTGCAATAGTAGACATAATGACAGTTTGAACATTTCATAACCTTGGTGCTATAAAAGAAATGTGTTAAGTAAATTCGACATTAAAACCTCCAAAATGAGTGATGGTAATAACAATTGCCATAGCAAATTTGTTCTTTAAAATAAGGAAAACTTTAACATCATAAGAAATTTTATATTAAAAGTTTTATGTTCAAGAAAGAGCGGAAAATGCCATAACTCAGTAAATCAAAATGTACATATTGATAATAGCCGCTTGAACTCTCGATCACATGCACTAAGCATCGTGCCACGGTCATGCATTCACTACTCGTTTTGATGTAGAACGGTAATTGATATCACTTTGGTAAAACACTCTTCACAAACACAATTTTTCGGTAGAAATAACTCACAGAGGTGGCTGTTTCTTACTTATGATTCAATGTATATCTACGTGTACATAGAGTCCAGCATATCTGTATGCCCCTAATTCTTATTTTTTCCACAAATGTGCACACATTTCGGCTTTTACATACCTGGCCAGACAATTATCACATCTCTCTTTGCGATATTTCGATTTCAATACAAATGAAAATGGTTTTTCCGTTAGTATCCGATCACCCCTTTTTATAGCTTTACTAGTTGGGGTCTTCATCTTCACATCCTTTCGGAAATCTGAGGGTTTTCGCAATTTTAGGGACTCAAAGGAATTTATTAAATGCGGTGCAAATATTCTGTGGGAAGGCATCAAGGATGCTTAATTGAGGTGTTGCTCTTTGTCGCAAGAAGAATAACAAAACAATCAACTCTCCTCGTAAAATCAAAGAAGACTGAACTATGCTGATCGCTGTCTTCATAATTACCTGTGGTGCACACGTATCTCATCCGCCACTTGACGTTGTCATTCTTCCTCCACTCTGTTGTTGCTGGTCGAGTGCTAAAATTATCAATAGCGAGAATGAAGAATAGCGCAACAGTATATTAAACAATAGCGATGTAGAATGTAAATGTTTATTTTTAGTCAATTGTAAACAAAACAATCGTATGAAAGGCGTGAAAATAAAAATGTTTAATAGAGGAACAGCTGATTCATGTAAACTGCAAGTACTTGAGTGGGTTGCCATATTGTTCGTTAAAAATATAAAAAAAGTGAAAAACTTCAAGCATTCGACGGCGTTTTTATCAGGGTTCATGGGTGGAGATTATAATAAAAATGGGTATTATGTTGTTTTCACGAAAAAATAGAGCGTTCTGGTGTGAAATGTCCGTTAAAAGCCAGCGCAATATCAGTCTTGAGCTAGCTGTTATGTTCTTTTCATTAAGGAAAAATACCACGAGACATTTGTCGCCAGTTTTTATTGAATTGATATTCAACACTATTTCATTTCAAAGTTTTCAAATGTATCATCGAACATATGTATATTATTCCGAATCCAGTGTTTAAAATCAATGGAAAAAGCATTGGCTCCGCCACTTAAGAAAAATGTCACCGTGAAATACACAGTAAAAACAGAAAAAATTTAGTTTTAAATTTCGGTTTTTCTAACTTTATTTCGCAAATGTCTTATTTTTTAGCACAATATAAACTTAAATGTACGCAGAAAAAATGCGGGGTTACATTACATAAATTAGCATTGGCATTTCCATTTTATGTGGAAAATTAAAATACAATCTCTTTTTCCTAAGTTTATTGATAATTCAGTTTCTTACAAAAAATTTAAATTCTGCTGTTGCAAAGAAAAATCACGATTTTATATGAAAGTCTCCTTGAACATCTTTCATGCAAAAACATTTATTTATTGATTCTTTTGTGTAGAAACTGTCTTTCGCATACAAAATTATCGTTACCTTTCTCAAAATAGCTGTTATATTGATACTATTCTTGTAGGAAACGGCGTTTATTGATATATTTGTTACAGAAAACACATTATTTTCAAAAAAGTCTTTATAGCTGTCTTTGCTGGCATTTCATATGGAAAACCATATTTGTTGACTCTTTTCATATAGAAGAGTCTTTGTTGGCATTTTTAATTTAGAAAAATGTCTTCGCTTCATATAGGAAACTGTCTTTGCTGGTAATTTTCGTATAGAACACTGACCTCATCGAAACTTTTCGCATATTAAACCGGCTTTGGTGACATTTAGTGTAGAAAAGATTTTATATCGATATTGCAAGCAATGTTCGTTGTTGACTAATTAACATATAAGATACTAATAAAAACTCTTCAAATTGTAGGATTTATATAAAAAGTTAAATTATGTATTAGGTGAGCAACAACCATAATTCAAACGCCATGAGCCAAGCTTAGGCATATGGTAAATGTACCGACTCGACACAATTATGATTACGAGCTAAGCGAAACCATCACTGGGGATTTGTATCGATTTCAATTAATGCGATTGAGCCGAGCTTTGTGTAAGAAACGCCCACAATAAGCGAAGAGGCGCAAAAAAGTGATTCTTCAGCATGACAACGCTCGGCCTCACGTGGCTAAGCCCGGTAAAACCTACTTGGAAACGCTGAAATGGGAATTCTTCCCCCATTAGCCATATTCTCCATATTGCGCCGTCTGATTATTAGTTGTTCCGTTCTATGGCACACGGACTGGCAGGGCAGCAGTTCCACTTATATGACGACATCAAGGAATGGCTAGATTCGTGGATAGCCTCAAAAGATGTTCCGTTTTACCGTGGCAGAATTCGAACTTTGCCAGAAAGATGGGGACAAGTAGTAGGTGAGGTTGAGCAATACTTTCAATGAATCATTTTGAAACATTTTTTCATAATTTTTATAAAAAAAAACAGCGAGAACTTACTAATAAATTGCCTTAGAAACTTTAATTTTATAAGGAACTTTCAAATATAAGCTTTATTTTCAAAATCAGTATATTCTTGGAAAAAATTTCAATTCAACTATTATTTGAAGGTAACTATCTGAAATTCGTTTTGTTTTCGAATTGCCACTTGGGAAAAGTTATTGTATTATACAAATTAAAATTAACGTTGAATGTAAACAAGCATATCAGTTATGTCGAATATACATATAGGTATATCCGTAAATAAGTAAGATGTGAAAGTTAGCAATATACCAATGGGCCTTGCATTTGATATACGTGGATTTTTATTACTAGGCTTTTGGGTTTCCTAGTGCACAACGATCGACCATATCTGTAATGTCGCTCAACAATCCTGGGAAAACAGCTTGAGCATAATTGCTTAATATATAAAAAAGTTATTAGTTAGAACTTTTTGCATAGAAAAATGTTTTTTCGCAATTTCTCAAAAGATGCTTTCATGGGAATTGTTAATATAAAATATAATGTGATGTACACACTTTATATGTAAAGAGTGACTTTGAAGAATTCGTTTCTATGGAAAAATGTTTAGCGTGCCTTAGAGTGTTTATAGACGCTTTTCACGGAAATAAAGTATTTCTAAATAAATTTGTTATAGGGAGATGTCTAAAAAATGTCTAAAAACACTTTTCGTATGTAAACAACAGACATTTTTCAGAATAGAAAACGTCAACAAGTATTGTTCCTATAAAACTACAAACTGGCAAAAAATTCGAATATTAAATTGCCTGTAATAAAGTATTAGTATATTTTATTTTTATTTTATTATTAATTGTGAATGCAAATCTTGAAATTTTACAACGAATAATGCAGTTAAATTGAATGAATTATGTGTAATACCTTTTTTCTGAAAATTATTCGAAAACTAAAAATCAAATTAAATTAATTTTCTGTTAGAAAATTTCAAATAACACAAATCCAAATAGTTTTTATTTTATTTTTTTCTCTTACAGAAAAATTACTAACAATTCATATTTAAAAAAAAAAGAAACAAAGTGCGTTCTTCTTTTGCAAATTTGGCATAAAATTTAAAACGTTTATAGAAAAATACAAAAATTTCAATTCTAATTTTTTTTGCCTTATTTCAAATCTCAAAAATTTAATTGCTTTTAAATATTCTATTGAAATGATACCTACAGATCATAATGCGTATCAAAAGTCACTTTTTGCGTATGCAATGGCTTTTCCACAATCACTTCTTGGTTCTCTGAGCCCCATATGCGACAATTTTGCTTGTTGACGTGACCACCGAGTGAGAAATGAGATTCATCGCTTAAGAAAAGTTTGTTCGATTGAAAGCCCAGGTTTGAATCACTACTTTTGTAGGGAGTTTTAAAATAGTTAAAAGGCGTTCTTCGGTTATTAAACAATCCATATTCGTAAATCACTAAATACATAACACTTCAGACGACGAGTATTTAACAGCTGATAGCTCTGGCAGACCCGAGGTTTTGAAACCACTAAATGGATAACTCTATGTCTTTGGAAAACGTTTTTCTGTGTGAATATTTTCCGTTTCTGTATTAAAGATATCTTCTGAAATACCTTTGTAACAAAATTGTACTAAAAATGGATTAAAATACAACATTTTAAATGAAAAATGTTTTTGAAAGCCATAGCAACAGAGGAATAGTTTCTCCAAAGCAGTTTCCTTCTAAGCCAAACTTCTATATAGAAAGCTTCCGTAAGGCGTATTTTTACATAACGATTTTTTTCCAAAATATTGTTATAAATGAAGTGTTTGGTCAGAGAATTTTCTATATGTATTCTAATACAAATTTCTGTGCGAAAAATGTCTTCCCTTCTTTAAAGAAGGTGTCATCTAAAAATTTTTCAATATAAAGTAACTAAAAAGTATTTTCTACTTATTGTTCTATTAGAAAGGTGATATGCTAAAATGCCGCTAGATGCGATGAGTAGTGAGGCTAATTGTTAGACAAATGTAAAAACCTTATTTTTTTTTGGGATTGTTACAAGAATCAAGGTAAAGTCCGGAGGAAGGTGAACAAAACAAAACCATTATTTACATACCTCTTGTTTTGCAACAGCCTACGTCCAATAGAATTTGACATGTAATGCGCCAAATGCCAAAATTTCTCTACCCAAGGGAAAAATGTTTATTTCAAATAATTTTATATATTAGCTCGAAACCATTTATGTATCTTCCCATACAAAATGAAGTTAGAGGTGGCAAAGTAAACAGTCAGGGATTCGTGTGATAATATCCGAATTCCAATTTTAACACTAAATAAATTTATTGGAAATGAGTTAAAATTTAAACTTCCTTGTTTAAAAGTTCACCGTATCATTTTCAAACGGAAACTGAGAAAACTACAAAATATTGTCTATCTTCACTAAAGTTATGATCTGGCAACACTAGGATGGGACGAAAACGTCGAGTGACCTATACAAAAGCTTACTACTGTGTTACGTAAAAAAACGCATATAAACTATTGAATAACAGGAAATCGAGTATAAAGAAGTAAACGCAGATAAACTCCATTTTATGATAGCATTTATTGGTAGTGTTTTTAGTTTGAACTCCATTTAGATTAGGCATCATATGTTTGTTTACATTCAAGTCTCCAACCGCCAAATGTAGAATGGAAGTAACAGTTATTTGTGCTCTTATCCTTTTACTCTCTTTCTTGCCTCTCGGAGAATTCGATAGAGTGCTCTAATTTTTCTAATGATTTACAAAAAAACAACACATACATGCCGATACACAGGCTGTCTGCTGCACGCTTTACACATTCGTTTGGCCGCGGCTCTGCTGTTAGTCGTATACATTCATTCAACTTTGCTGGACCAAGCAACAAACGGCAGCTTCCGGGCGGCGTTGTAGTGCTAAATCAATCAACCATTTTTATAGCCAAGTAGTCCAATCAGTTTAAACGATTTTGAACAAAGGCAACCGACGATTAACAGTTGCAGGGTTGCACGGCGGAACGGTGAACAACTCAGTTGCTTTAATTGAATGTCCTTGTCGGGTCGTAGCAGGGGGCAACTCAAGTCGGTAGGTTTGTTTATCCGTAGGTCCGACCCAGCGGATGATGCTGGCTCGTAGCCGAGTGCGTCTGTTTGTGTAAAAGTGTTTGAACAGCGAGTGATTGTAGGGTTTTTGTGTGACACCACCCCAAAGGAAAAGCAGATACAAACAGAATTGATTTCAATTATGAGACAATCGAAGAATTTAACGCGAATTTAAAGCGACCACAACATCCATTCGACACTCCAACACCCAATCAATACCAAATAAAACATTCATCACATAACCAATTTCCACCTCTGTGAGCCGAAAATACCAGGAAAACGAGAGAAATCTGAAGTATAACAGAAAAAAATATTGATTTAATTACGAAGAAACTAAGTGAAAAAATCTCACAAAACGAAAGCCAGTAAAACTTAAATAATTAAGAAATTGCCCTTCTTTCGGGACCCCAGCACAAATTACAAAGTTTCGCTGAAAAAGAAAAAAAAAAGAGAAAACTTTTCCATTCGTCCCTGGTGTGAATTGACAATTCATGCTCTAAAATCCAAGTTTCCATCCCAGAAAAAAGTGTAATTGTGGCTAAATATAAAGAAAGAGAAATCTTAGAAATAATTGCAAAACAAAAAGTGAAACAAAAACCTCATGTCAAAGCAAAAACTCAACTGGAAAAGTTGAAAACGAAAGAAAATTTAATTATGTTTCGTCTGTCATGGATGATTTTACGCGCTGTTTGTTGCCACAAAACCATTCCAATGCCCATCATAATCTCCTCCGTCACTCACAGGACCTAAACGCCATCTAAACGCCCCGTGTGTGTAAAAAAGAAAAGTTTTTTTTTAACCTGGATATAACAACGACACAAAAGAAAAGAAAGGAAAACAAAACAAAGGAATTCTGTATTAATAGCGTACATTACCACGTACATCGCATTGCTGCAATCTCCATCAAATGTCTTTGCTTCACCGGTTTTTTGTCGTTAGTAAAACGCGATTAGTGTCAACACCAAACACCGGTGTTTAGGTGGTAAGTACTCAGTCTTGCTGTACTTTGTTATGGGCCAGTCATTTGTTCCTATTCATTAGAGTTATTCATTTGCATAGATTTATCACATTTTCCCGACACTCCCCACACATAATTTGTACGCGGTGATATCGCTTTTTGTTCTTTTAATTTCCTTTGTTTCTCCGTCTCCCACACTCTTTTCATCTGCAATTTTCATTGTTTGCATTTTAAATTTAGTAGGGTTAGCTAATTTAGCATTTGTCATTAAGATTTGGAGAATGCATTTGGAACGAGAAAAAGGAAAGGAATGTAGAGAGGAGTGAAAAAGGCTCTTAAGTAACCCAAGAACATAAATCTTATTTAATGTAAACCTAATGCAAAATGCTCCAAGATTAGTTTACCGAATTCCAACTGACCAGGAATATTTACAACGGGATTTTCAAAAGACGATTTATGAGCTAATTTGTCAAAATCAGGCAGCCATTACGACTGCTTCGAAGGCGATTTGCGCAATTAAGTGAGTTTGGGTCAAATTCAGTTGATTTTTGTGCTGCATTGATAGGAGGATATGATCATTTTACACTAAGTTGAATCACAGTGCGAGGATGCACTAATGTTGATTACAAAATAGATTCTTTCATTTAAAGTCAAGTTTACGTTGCGAGCCGTTTTTTGGAAACCACGAAGTTTGCAGAAACTACGTCTTCCTTCATATCAATTGATTGATTACTGAGTTTGTTAATAATTTTCCATGCATTTTGCAGGATTAACAAAAGTGATAATTTATGAAGTTGTTGGTAATTCTCTAACTTCTAAATACTAAATATAAATACTAAATATTTTCATAATAAATAATAAATTTTTTTAATCGACAAGGTGTGACGACAATGTTTGGTTCTATATCAAAAGCTCACATGTGCAGAGTGAGTAATGCACGTTAGGAAAGTTTAAAAGCGAAATTTTTAGATTCGCTGCACTTGATAAGAATTTGGATTGTGTTATTTCAAATTTTTTAAAAAATTCTATGTCAATATATTGATTTGGAATTGGCAAGATCACAGGCGGATGTCAGTTAACTGTTTTGGCCCGGAGACATCATTGGTCAATACTGAAAAAAGTCAGTTTGTTTTTTATTTGTCCCCCCTAGCTTAATTTTGTACGGGATGTTGGGCAATTTTTCGCATAGCTAGGTAACCATTCTCGTTTTCTATTAACTTTCTGTTTTAAGAACCATTTTACTATAGGCCGCCTGAAAAAATGTTTTTTTTTTTACAATATTTCGATTCGGATGCCACTTTCTTAAAGTTTTTGAAGTTTTTAAATTGCGATTCTTGCCACATTTAAATATTTTTAAATATTGCCAAGTATTTCCAAAAAATATAAAAAAAAAAATATTATTGCAGATAACTGTTTTAATTGCAACCTCGCAAGCTCTTATAACTTAATTTCAAATAAAATACCACTATTATGCTTTATAAATCGTTTTTGGCTCTCCCATTTACATGGCGGTGGGCGGAACGTCGTTTTCGATCCCATTCTATAGACCATACAAGGATAAACACACCTCTGGAAAAATTAAACTTTTCCAATAATTTCCTAAGCACTATCCCTTTATTAAAACAAAATATAAAGGATATGTATAGATTTGGGAAGGAACAATTCCAGTTCACACACTTTTTTTTTTTGGGTAGAGGAGATCAATTTGAAGGCTGGTTACTCGAAAGTACTACAAATATATTTTAGTGCATATTTCTTTGGGAGAAGGTACTATATCGATGTAGTATAGATGAGAACAGGTACGTCGAACAGGTACTTTGTTTCAAACACAGTGAATATAAACTGGGGTGGTTCAAGTTTCGGCATCTGTTCACTTGTTTATATTGTTATGTTGTTTTTGTGGTAAAAGTTATCGATTGGAGAGAATGGGATGAGCAAGAAAAAGAATGGTACTGTCAGACAAACTAACTATAAATAGAAAGGCAAACAACAGAATTCGCCTGAGGATGTATTATTTTATCAAAAACAATGTGCCAATTAATATAAAATAATTAATAATTTTCATCTTAGTTTTTGTAAGAGCAAATACATTTTTTTCTGAAAATCACCACTTGTTTAAAAAAAATTGACCACCATTGACGGGTTAATGGCAAATAAATCACATATAATACAGGGTGGCGCACGAATTTTGCTACTGCCAGTTGTCAATTAGTGACCGTTATTTAAAGGTGTTGAAGGAGTTTTTTTTTGCCCAGAACAGCGTCGAAGACGTACCCGTTTCAATACCATTTGATTCCAGCAAGATGGAGCAACTGCACACATAGCCAGACAGGTTATGGCGGAGCTCCAACAATAGTTCCCAAACAAATTAATATCCAGAAGATCTATTTTCCGCTGGCCGCCAAGGTCACCTGGCCTGACTGCACCAGACTTTTGCTATGGGGTTATGTCAAGCAAGAGGTGTACAAAACGAAACTAAGGAGTTTGACTGAATTGAAACAATGCATTAAAATAATAGTAGAGGCGATACCGAATGAATAATTTTCTGATTGGGTGTCGCATATATGTAAATTAGCATTGAGGTGGTTTAAGGTTTATCATCTTCAAAGTCAATTAGCTATATAAAATAAAATTGAATTTTCTATGCAACAAAAAAAAAAAAAAAACGAATAAATGAAATATATATTTAAAACAAAAAAAATATTTTTATTTCTTATAGTAATGCAATTGGTCGGTCACCCATATTTCAAATTTATGAATCTTCACAATTCTTGTAATTAAACTGATTAAATGTATGGTAAAGTGCTAACTTTTCATGGTGAAACTTTACATAAAAAAAGGTAGTGAAACATAAAGCTCTATTTTTTTTTTTGTAAGGACGATGTCTCACACTGATTTGTAACTAGTTGATTTATATAAAGCTGCCATAAATAACAGATTTCATTTGCCATTAAGTGAAAAAATAACAAATAAAAAGAATTTAAAAAATAATTTTTTTTAATGATTTACTTCAGTACAAAATTTACTGTTGTACAAAAAGATAAAAATTCAGATTTTTATATCATAAATTATATTATTTTTTCATACATAGTATTATTTTTCATCAGGTTTTTTTCAGTGACTTTTTCAAGGTATTTTATTCTCGTAAAAATATAAGCTTCTAAAATGTAAGATCGTACGATGTTTATAGTATAGTATTCACAATAAAGACGATGGAAACGTACAGACCAATTATTTCTCTCTGTAGTGAAATTTTCTTGCTTCCAAGGTTCACTCAAGAGCGTAATTTTATACGCTCTCACTCTCTTTTCCAACGTAGAACTTTAATAGTTTAGCGTTTTTTAGCATCACGTGTAATGATATTCATACATTATTGATCAACTTATTATAATCTGCAAAAATAGTAACCAAAATATATAAAATTATGGAGTTATTATGGAAAAAGAGTAACGAAGAGAGCGAGATCATTTCATTCTTGTGTCTTTCTTTTCATCTCAACTTCGTTTCCGGAGAAAAATAATTGGTCTGTATGTTTACCGTCTTTGTTCATGGCGCCATGAACTCATACGCATTCTCTGCCGTGGTAAACAATGTTTTATTTGCCGTTAAGCTATTACCGCTTGATTGTAATAGACTACTGCAAATGTGGCAACTTTAGCCAATTATTTAAAAAAAAGTAAAATAATGTAAAAAAAAAACTATTTAGCTTTCGATAAATTAGTGCATCCATAGTAATTTTAACATTGTTTCCATTTTGTTGTTTTTTTATATTCATCTTCTTGTCTTTTTCATTCGAATCGGTTGATAAAATTTGGCTATAAAAATGATACATCAACATAAAAAACTGCTTATCCCCAAGTGAAAAACAGTCTCAATGTGGGATTTCTTCCGGCAGAGTAATAAAAAAATTCAAGTTTTGAGTTTTTTCCCCTAATAGAGTACGTCATATACCCACGACCAATGTATATAAAAAAATTATAAAAAAAAAATACAGCCGGCAATAACAACGTTAGTTCGTCAAAATCTTATTGATTTACTTTAAAATATGTGGAATGTGTTAACTATACATGTTTAATAGCAATTGAATTATACACCCGATATTTTATATATCCTGCACCATATTGTGAATCAACATATACGAGTATTGAGTTTGCGATAATTTTTATAACATTCAGAAGTTCCAGCATTGCACCATGCAAAATATAGAATCTTTTTGCTTAAAGGCTGCATGTTTTAGTTTCTAGTTCCTTATTCTATTGCCTTTGTCCAAAAAAAGTTGATGTTTAATGCGGCACCTATCAAAATTGCTGTTGCAATTAATTGCCGAAGCATTAATTCCAATGTTTGAAGTAAATATAATTCCATGAGCCAGCCATTTCCATATTATGTTTGTAGGCTTTTGACCTCAAACAGAACTCCGTTTATTTAGTTTTATTACTATGCCTACACGGAAGAATGTCAACTTTAAATAAAAGGACTTAAACAACATAGGAAACTGCTAATGTTCATTGAAATGCAATTTATTGTAATTTTCAATAGTTCTCTTGTTTTACTGCCATTAATTTATAGGATAAATTGCAATTGTTACCACATTTAAAATAAAGCAAAATGAAAGCGAAACAGAAAGGAAAGAATCGAAAAATTGCTATGGATTTATTAAATCCATTAAATTATTAAAGGCAATGCTTCAAAATGAGTTATTTTACAATAATTTTAATTTTAATTCTGAAAATAATTATCTGTTTTTGCCTTATTTCTATTGTTTTCTGACATTTTATTGTAATCGTTGCCACGTTCTTTAACAAGAAACAATTACGTCTGACATTATGTGCTAGCAAGTGAGATATGAGTCTTACTGTGCGTAATTAATTGACAATCCCAGAAAGATTTTCTTGGAAATTGTTTTTCTCATCATAAGCAGGATTTGGTTTCAACTTCTTAGAGCATTTACCTGTAGGTTATGATAACTTCACTGTCTGAAATTACATAGTCAGTGTTCCTCACAGACAGCAAAATCTTTCCTTTTTGAACATAATTTATTATTGTTCACACCATATTTTAGTCTTGTTTATGGTGCAATATTTTTTGTTTTGATTTTGGCGTACGATGATCATAATCAAATTTACGGCAATCGTGCGTTGGTAACTAAAATAAACCAAAGATTAATCGTAGACTTAAAATAATTTGAGCATTCCTCAGATGAAGTGGTAATCAATTTTCAATTGCTGCTAAACCCTACCGCTATAACAAATGTATTGCGGCCATTAATAGCCGTAATGCCCGCATGACTCTGAGAAGATACCGAATTACTCACTAATGATGGAAACTAAGTGTTCGATAAGCTGTACGTGCGTTGCCGACACTGCTGATTATTAAGAAACAAGCGAAAAATAAACTATAGTAATTTTTCGATGGTACTCCATAAATTGTGAATGTAGCATCGGATTAGGCCAATCAACCCGCTGGGTAACCCAGAGGCAGGCATAAACGAAGTTGCTTGGTTTGTGCCAGGTACTAAGATTGGAATACCTTAATTGGATTGGAAACTTTAAATCTCCTTAGATGTTTAAATAATAAATGATGACAGGTTTTTGTGTGTGTGTGCGAATTGGTTGGCAATACTTGCACACGGTCAAACAGAGTGAGAAAACCGAGCAAACGGTCGCACAGTGGTTTGTCAAATAACTTTTTATGGCTGGCATTGACTTCAAACGGTTTTCCTTTTGGTGAATTTTGAATTTGAAAAAGTTAGTGTAGAGCAGCAGAAAAATGGAGATACAAACAAAGTAGGAAATAGATGACTTTTACTGAAATTTAAGTTATCGTAATTTTCTCTTGTTGTTTTACTGTTTTTCTGAATAAATAAATTCATTCACGACACTTAAATTTATATTATGTAGGGGAGATTAATGCAAAATGCTAATTTTGTAATACAAAAACTAATTTGTTTGTTGGACTTTTATTACAAGACTGCAAAATATGTGGCTTTCTTATCATTTCCCCAGGCCAACACTACCGTGGTATCCGAACTGGGTTGAAAACTGTATAGAACCTTTCTACTTCTGAGATGGCGACTAGAATTGAAAATTTGCCCTATTATATGCTGCTGCATGTACAGAAGAATTTCCGTCTCTTCTTTCCATCGCGTTTTCTCTAATTCGCCACAGCAAGAACAGATAGCGTTTAAGACATTTATTACGTTCAACGGAGTTTTGGTCGCACTCTGTTGCCTCATCAATCTTCATCTAGCAGGCAGGCTGCCATCTATGGTTTCGACATAACAGATAACTTGGTTTCGTCCCCGTTTGTCACCAGAACCGCTTCAGCTGATCCTTATTAATCCTTGAGAACGCTGTATTAACATCTCACAGTTTGCCATCGACATGATATAGATATCATCAGCCTATGCTGACGACATGGCTTTTATTGAAGATGGTACCAGTCGAGTGTACCACAGATTTTATCACAATCATTTCTAAAAGTATGTTGAGCAGGTCGTGCGATCGGTTGTCATCATGTGTAAAGTCTTCGTTTGACATAAAATGATCAGTAAGACATTTTCCTACCACATTTTCCTTTACCTAAAGACGTCTAACGTTCGGAGTAATACCGATCTCAGACATGGTTTCATAAATCGATGAAAACATGGTTATGGTCAATATATTTTCCTCGAATCTTCTCTAGGATTTCAAGTAGTATGAATATCTAATCAGTTGTGGATTTGCATTGTCTATCAGATAGAATAGGGTTTCGTGTTTTACACAACACTCTCGAAATAAACTAATACACTTTGTCTAAAAGACTGATGCAGCAACAGTTTGTACACATACTAGGGTTAAATTTTTCGAGCTTGCAATCAGAATTTTTAAGATGTCCTTAAATGACGAAAGGCCCGTACAAAAACTTTTACAATTTACCTTTTGGAGGGATTTTCGGACTTCACTTCTATCTCTGTACATTTCTATGTTCTTGCCTATACAATATTACTACTATTTACCTTTTCATTCGCCGCTCTGCAATTAACCTTTTTAGTAATCTCTTACAATTTGTATTTATTTTGGCAGCTCGCAGACCTATTTTTGTGGTACGATTATTTACCGGGATTATTAAGATTGAAATGCCACCAAATAGGAGCCAGTTCATTTAAGACTCCGAAGCTGTAGTCTGTTCCCATTTTCGCAAATACCTATCCAAAGCACGGTATAGAATCCTACTCTGTGTGAGTATTAGCACTCTACTTTTCTTTATGAGCACTCTCCTCTTTCTACCTCTCTCTCTCTTTTGCTTTTGGATGTTCGATATTAACCCGTTACCAGAGATAGCACTAAAACGCAAACGTTGAGAAATTTTGCCAAAAATCTATTCTTAACACATACTTCCTGCTTTCAATTGCATATTTGCCATAAAACGCTGTAAATTAAACTTTTGACATTTGATGGGGCCACATTACATACCAGGATATTTATGGGCATGTGTATAAAATCTATAGGTATATGTGTGAGTTAGCACGAGTGTATTGCAAGCATGTACTATATGTGTCTGTATACTTAAGCTGAAATGGCATAAAACATTGTATTTTTCTGGGCGCGTAGCTACACTTATGAAGGTATGAGGTGCTCTATGTCTGTGTGTATGTATGTTTGTTGAAAAAAATGGCAGGTTCTACACATATAACCCCATGCCGTAGTTGCGGAAAGCCTCAAACAACTACTCGATGGGAAATTTACATGAATTAGACTTTATCCGCATCGTACACATAACCCCACTCCAATAGACATGGATTCGCTTCTTCGTACAGTATGTAAATTTGTGCGCGGCCAAAACCTTAGTAGTCAGCCCTCCACTGATTTGATTCTGAAATCACTTCGATGTTCAATTTGGAAATAATGGCGCTCAAAGGAATTGAAATATTGTCGGCATCTATTTTGGTACTCCAACTCCGATAGTGCTGTGCGATTCTGCCGCACCCATACTTAGGAACTGCTGTGTGCCTAGAAAAAAGTTTGTCCCATAAAATGTACGAAATAAAATTAAATGCAAATCACTAAACAAGTCGTAATATAGATAGCTCCACACACGCACACGAATATACATATATGTGTGAGTACACAGCTAGTCAGGACAAATTTATGGCATAAAACCTGTTTAGACACATGACTCGGATTATCTGTCAACAGACACACTCACATGCAACATAAACTTGATATCACCAAAAGTAAATGGATTCGTAGGTCCCCCAGGACCGGCCATAACAATGTTTGCTCCCAACTATAGAGGCTTTCGGTGAGGTGAGAACCTGGGCGTAATAAATAAGACGAAAACAACCAACAACATTGTGGCAATAACTTTGGCAATAAAATCAACCTTTTTCCAATATTTGAAAATTTTTCAAATTTGAATTCCAAATACTCAATTCGCTACACGTACACAAATCCACCCATTTATCAAGATCCATTTTCATATAACCATTTGATGAACGGATTTACCTTTCCTTCTTCTTAGGGAGGAGGTAGTGGTGGTAGTGTGGAAGGTTAAGTTCCCCAAGCGAAAACAAGAGAAAAAATCATAGAAACCCCATCTTGGATTAATCAAACACTTTTCCTAAAGGACAGATAGAAATGGTATTTGAAATGCCTTTCTTTGACAACAGGTCACCTACAGTCAAGTACAATAGTGAGCAAAATTTAAATTGTACTCTAAGTAAAATGGGCAGACGTAGGATTGATTTAAATAACTTGTTCTCTGGGCGCTTGTGGCAGAGAAGTACAAGCTCTCTGGGACAGCGTGAGCACATTGGAAAAACGAGATAAAAACAATGTCAATATCGCCCATGGGAACTTTGGATCTCAATAATACTTTTATTTTAAGAGGATGAAAATAGTACAGGGTTGGTATCTTTCACATTCACATGAAACTCCAAACATTTAGAGAACTGAAATAATACAGTGAAATAGTATTGCTTGCACGTATATTTGACTTCTTTTACATAGTTAGAGAATTTATATAACAATATTTTAACATCATGTACATGCATATTGGACTCACAAAGTGATATGAAAAAACAGCAGTATTAACATCAATCATCCGTTTACAGAGAAAACTAGAAAAAGACAGTTTTTATATTGCTTATACGCACATTGGGCTCCCTTTATACATTTAGAGTTATGAAATAATACCAATGTTGACATCACTCATATGTTCATTTACACTTTTAGATAACATGAATATCATGTTTCTAATATTACTCATACATATTGTGGATTCCACTTAAGCACTTAGGGAAACAAATTAGCTTATTTATTTGTTGGGAAATAGGGAGAAAGAAATAATTTGGTCATATGCATTTCTCTTGCATTCAGTCACACCCCGGCTTGACAGTGATCGTTCTTCTAGCTTTGACAAAGTTTCTTGATCACTTGGGTTAATTGCCTAACAAATTAAACCATAAGAATTAGAAACGGTATCTAATAAGTATAATAACTTTAAAGTAAGACCGCCTGGCACTATTCGGGTTCAAGCTGTTTGAAATGTACAGGTTGGGTTAAATTATCAGAAATATTTAAAAAATGCTAAAAAGGTGTTTTTCATTGCTAACTAAAGCAGCGTAGGGGGAGCGGATGTAGCAGAAATTACAGCAAATTATATCTACTATCTATCTTTTTATTTTTTCCACACTGTCAATTTTTATAATTTCATCTTTTGCCACTACGTTGATCCGTAGCATTTAGATTATTGCATATAAAATTCACATAATTTTTGCACGTTTACAGAAAAAGATTCTATGACATAAAATTCAAACATTTATTTTCCTAAAGTCCTATTTAAACTAAAGACAACTGAAGCATGCATTAATACTACTTATTATATGATCAAACTACTACTTATTAATGCATTTTAATGCATTCTAATCCCCCTGATTTTTTATTAGAAAGAGCAACAAGAATTAACAGAAGTTAAGGTAACACCTTCTAATCTACGACAGTCTGTAGTGGATTTTTTTTTAATATTCTGACCCAGTAACTTCTGTGTTAGAGAAATGTTGATTGGAAAAGGACGAAAAGTACTTTTGAAAAATGGAGATAAAGAAATCCGGTGATACTAACTTTATATTTGAATATCTTTCCATTCAAAGATTTGACCATTTTGATGCTTTTTTTGAACATTGAAAAACTTTAAAAAATATCAAGGTTGATGTAGGACTTCTGTCTTCAGAAACCATTACTGAAATTCGTTGCTTTAATAAATTCATTATCAATAGAATAATTATTTTATTTTGCAAAGCTGTCATTAGCTACGATTTAAGGTGTAAACTTTCGTCCGTTACTGTATTGATATGCGTCCAGTTAATTCGTACTCCTTGTGCATGTGAGCTTTACTTTAGTGACCGAATAGACACTTTGGTTTTACATTTATTGTCCGTTTGGCATTTTAACCCATCCGCAAACGATCATGCTTAACCACACGAGGATGGATGACACAGGAACGTGGATATTCGTAGCTCTGCCTTCTCTCACTTCCCGTTCACATAGATTTCCTATTTCTCTTAACCTCAAATATGGATGAAACGTGTAACATTCCGAGTGTTTATGGCACTTTAAGTAAATCTTATGGGACATCATTTGCTAGTTGCTTTTAATGGAATCCGGTGTAGTAGTAGAAGCCGTGAAGAGCTCTGTGAAAGTTTCGATACGTTACTCTTTGTAAAATGTTTGTAACTGAGCAGTATGTGTGTAAAGGTAATAAATTTTTATGTTCGTACCTATATTAAGCTACAAATGGCAGCTTTTCGTTACCATTCCGAAAAGGACTAAGTGTATGTGCACACGCATACACATATATAGGCAAAGCCTCCTTGCGGAGACACACGCACATATTCACACTCTTTGCCTTTTTGCTGTCCCCCAAGTGAGGCTAATTTAATAGCAGCTCATTATGAAGATATCACGAATGTTGCTGGCAGTGTGTGGAGTCAGAGTCTCCACCAAAGAGCACGAAATCATAGAAATCCTATCCGAAGTGATGTATGCGACTGTAATAGGATGGCTGGCATATAGTGGGGTGTATCCTTGTGTTGGCATACAATGAGCTCGTTACGATGTAAATTTATGCTTATATCAAACTACCTGCCTGCCTGTGAAAGTTTATCAATAAAATTCAAATTTATTAATTTTTCAACAATGTGGTAAATCTGTATAACAGCAAATCCTTAGCGCAAACATTTTGAGGGAGAGAGCTTGACATGTTTCAATTATAGGCAATCATGTAATTTAATAGAATTGATTATTTCCGTCTCTACATGCTCCTTTTTTATTCATCAGGCGGTTAAAAGCTTAGGAGATTTGAAACGTGTTACTGCAGGTACACACATACCTAAGCGGAGCAATAAAAAACTGTATTATTCTGTTAAAAACTTAACCCTCCGGATATTTTATTATTTTCGAGTGAAACGTTAGAATTGTTACGATAACAATATATAAGCTGCTACGTTTTCAAAAAACTTTTGTTTGTAATAATTTCGTCAAATATTGTTAAATGTCAAATTGTTAAAATTGTCAAAGTTATTAATACTTCAATAAATTTCTAACTTTTGTTTTGCAAAATTATGAAATGAATTTCAAGTCTTTTTACTCCTTCTAATAAGAGTTTACGACAAGTTCATGACCACCTTTTTGCCTTAGACTAAGGAAATTAATTATTAAACACATTTCAGAACAATACTAGTAGGTAAGTTAATCATAACATAATAAACTTAAAGGGACAAATATTAACACAAAAAAACTCAGAGCGAGAAAGAATACTTGACACAATAAGTGTTGGCTTGTTAAAAAATTCCAACAGGTAGATAAAAAAATACTGCATACAAAAACAGATAAGCTATAAAATCATTTCTATAATATATTTTCTCCATTTATTTTTTCTTTAAGTTGCAATACAACGCCAATGTTTCTATCCAATAATATGCTATTAAAAAAATATATATAAATAGTGTAATGCTAAAAAGTATAAGCAATAATTTGTTAAGAAATCAAAGCCTTGAAATAGAATTAAGATTCTTTGCCTTCCAATATATAACTATAGGCACGTCCGCATTTGCCGTGACGGGAAGAAATGTAGGCTAAGAGACAATCAGAAACTAATTGACCTTGGTATACTTTCTTTTCTATAAGCTTACAGATTACTTTTGTGATACATAGGATAGACTTCTAAACAAGTAAAATAAAAAAAAAAGAATTCTAAAGACTATATCAATAAGACCACAAATGACATAGAGATATTTGGGTTCTTTTAACATTACCAGCAGACTGTGGCATTTTTGGTCATTGTGCTTTGCTTAGGTACGACTTGATGGAGATATGTATATATTGATAGGTCCATGTATAGCCAATTGTCACATATCCTTCGAAAAAGCCATTTTTATTGCGATTTTAACACGTAGCACGTTAATGTTATTGCTGCACTATTAGCATTTTTCTCATGAGCAAATTTTTGATACAAAATAGTGAATATAACGCCTTTTTTACTTTTGGAATATCAGCTACTTCCTGCAACTTCACTTTTTAACCATCGATAATAACTTCCAATTTTTTTTTTATTAGTTTCTGTTATTAACACCCTTTTTAGGTTCTCGTGGCGCCTTGTTTAAATCAGTAAAGAGAGGTCCATTGATGTGGATTTTACGCTTACAGAATCATTGGCCTGCAGTTCTTCAAAAACGACGTTGATGAGGCTATCACTACTGTTAATGATAAATTATTTCGTATCGTATATATGACATGACTGTATGCTTTCTGCATTCTTTTCGATTATTAACAGTATTGAGTAAAGATTTGAGCTTCGTATGATTTATATTATATAATGAACGAGAAGTTGCATCGTATGAGTGATATTAATAAAATGTTTATATTAGATGGCAGATTTACATAGACAATTGCCAGAAAATAGCTTTTCCAATATCACAAGTCGGGTAGATTCACTACCAATCAATGTTATTGAAATTTTCCCCGTATTATTACTATTAATGACTTTTATCATATATTTTCCTTGTAGTGAATAAAATTTAGAAATTTGTTTTAGCTGGGACACGAGATGTCAAATGGCAAAATAAAGCATTTTTATTATACCAAGTTCTTTATTTCAGAAATGTCACTTGTATTATTGTTAATACATCTTCATTGTTCATACCATAATATTTATGCTTACTTCTATTATGGTATGAACAATGAAGCAATACAACTGAGTATTTTACGACACTAATATTCAAAGAGGTGCACAGCAGCATTGCTTCAATACCAATCAAAAAATTAAAATTGCTCCTATAGCGCTGACGGTTATTAGGTATCGTTTCTTTTATTCCCGAAATAAATTGTTTTTTTTTTGAGAAAGAATAATTCTACAGATACAATCCGAAGATTTGCTTTAGAATAATAATACTCACACGTATTTTGCAATAGGGTTAGATGAGGTAGCTATGTATCATGCGATTCGTGTAACCGAATTTAATACTATTGAAATCTTGGTGAAAATTTCGGAAAATTTTAAAATTATTGCTTCTATTCTCGTACGTCCTCAGCAGAGGAATTACTTTGAAATAATATTATTCATACGCATTTTTTTAATGAGGGCTGCATGCAGAGTTTAAATAGCTGACAAAAATTAGCAACAGCAGTAATGATGCCTCAAACATTTTGGGAAACTGCTTTGTCTAATGCTTTTGTTACGAAAATTATCAGAAATGTTTTTTGTTGTTGACTATGAAAAAAAATATATAAATCGAATCCGACAGCAACAGTTACTCCTATAAAAAATTTGTAGTTTTTCTTCGGTTTCTAAGTGATTTGAAGAAAATATAACCCACTTTATAGATATGAAAAATCGCCACATATAAAAAATAATTCACGCCTCCACAGGGTGGACTCAAATTTTGTTTAACTCCCTTAGAATTTATAACAATTGGCTAATAAGTCCGTCAAAACTTCGGAAAACTTCTAAATTATTGCTTTTGTTCTCAAAATGAATTATTTGTTTTTTTTTTCAAGAGGTACAGAAATATTATCCTTACGTCCTCAGGGGAGGAGTTACTTTGAAATAATATTAATTATACGTAATTGTTTAATGAGGGTTGCGCGCAGAGTTTAAATTACTGGCCAAAAATTAGTAACAGCAGGCAATTAAGCAAAGCTTAATGATGGCACAGAACATTTTGTGCAAACTGCTTTGACTACTGCTTTGGTTACGAAAATTATCAGAACCAAATGGAAATGGTTTCGTTCGCTTTTTTGTCGACTATGGAAAAAAATAAATCAAACAATAATAATTTTTCTTTGCCTTCTAAGGGATTTTAAAAAAATGTAACCCACTTTATAGATATGGAAAGTTGCCCCTTATAAAAAATATTTCATGTCACCACAGGATGAACTCAAATTTTGTTTAACTCTCTTAGAATTCATAACAATTAGCTAATTGGACCGTCCGTCCCCGAAATATTGGTATTTTCAAGTTTCTTCAGTTTCCCACAATCCATTTCAATTTAGAGCAAAAAATGCTGGAAGTATCAGTTTTAATGATGCGCAAACCAAAATTTTGTTTTTGTTTCGTTTAATATGTTTGATAGGCAAATTTAAGTTTCTGCAGTTACTTACGGTCATTGCGTTGAACATTGCTGTGACTACGAACACACTTTAGCTTCGGCTTTCGCAGTCAATAGTTATTTTTCTCGATAAGATTACAGCTGTCGACTTCAAGCTATGAAGTTGCCATAGTTCGTGAGCACTGAAGATTTGTGTATTTGCTATTTCATTTCATGAAATTTTCAATCGTGGTCTTAGTTAAAAAGGGTATTACAAATATGGAAATAACTTAGTTATTTTCAACCATGAAATAACAATGTATTAAATATAAGAAGATTCGTTGATTTAACACTTTTAAAATATTGGGGGAAAGCTTTGGAAAAACTTGCAAAATGTCAGCTTTTTCAGAGAATACTTTAAATTATTTGAATTTAAAAAAAATTAACACAAAAGCATTAATATGCACTTAAATTTATGGCCACACTGTCGGCTCAGAATTTGCTGCCAGTTCATAGAGTTGTTGTGTTTGTGAAATATGAGTAAAGTTCTACTTTTGCTGCATCCTTCCAATAATTTAAATTCTTACAAGTAATTATCACGTCATTGATATCATGGCATAAACACATATAGAGTTGTATTAGTGTGTATCGATTAACATGCATTGGTATTTAATTACACGAAATCCATTATTACATACATTACACATTCACACACATATACACAGAGACATTTTGAATATAAATATGGGTGTGTTACCTCTGTAAAATATAGTTTTCCTTGATATGCAACATTCTAATTGCTCTCGTGTTCAGTCCTTTGAGACTTTTCGAACTTGTAGTAATCATTCTTTACACGTAATTGTTATTACAAATGTTCCATTTGTGTATATGTAATATTCATACATTAATATGTGTGCTATATGTGGGAGTACATGTAAATGCTTGTATATATATATATATATATATATACATATAAAGATATATACATATATGAACACATATATTTGTTGTTGAAATATTGGAACGTAATTAAAACATCATCAATTCATTGAAGTTAATGATAAAGACGACCACAGCCCGCATCAATTTTATCCCAATTTTGAAATAAACTGAACGAAAAGTGAACATGGTCGAATGACAAATGGTTCGGCCACAATTGCATTATGGCCATGATGGCCAACAACAACTGACGCCAGTGAAATGTATAGCATTTAAGGACATCGCATTTGATACATATATAAAATGTGTGCTGCAATGATGTTTTATAAAGATGAAATTATGATGAAATTCTATACTCATTATCGATATGAACAAATTTAAATTTAGACGTTTGAAGAAGAACTTTCGATTCTTTTGTTATTTGTGAATATTAAGCAATTATTATAAGGGCAGATTGTTCTAAAGAGAAGGTATTGATTTAAGAAATAGCTGTAAGGTGGATAAATTCAACTATTTGGTACTAATATTATGATGAAAATTTCTTTGCACCATCACGATACTAATGGTGTTAACATAATATGACATTAAACTCATTATTAGGTTTACAGATTAAATATTATTTGAAATTAATAACAATCAGGCGTGTAGGAGGGAATTAGTATGGATCTTAACCCCAGAAAGATAATCTTGTCACCTCGGGGTCGTATGGTAGATTTGGAGCTCACGTTGGGGCTCTGAAATAATATGCTACAGGTTCAATACAATATTATCTTAAAACGTTTCTATTCATTTATTTGACAAATGCAACTGAAATCGAATAATGCGAAGTGAAGCTATTTGATGCAAAAACAGCATTCATTTATTTGTTGTACAATAATATGATTTAATAAAACATCACCGAGATATAAGCTAAAATCTTAGGGCTAATATTGTCTGAGAACCAAAACGATTATAAATAAATGAAGGAATAATAAGGCGCTTTTAATATTCGACGTCTTTACGAGTCTGTCCAGAGTTTTCGAGTTTTCCGCTGCTTTTGAAGGCAACGAACGCTAACAAATTTTTGATATTTGATGCTACCAGTCGTACATCACAAACTATGTGATAAAAACGTGGCCCGTAGAATTCTGGTTGTATGAAATTCCGGGGGATTTTTGAAATATTCCAATAGTATTACTCATACGTCCAGTTTATGAGAATTATTATTAATCATTATCAATACCTGCTGCTCATTTGAATGGCGCGCCCCTAATTATTTAAAAATAGTGACTGCAAACGGTTAAATTTTTACTTATTTGTTTCTCTCACTTCCACACATCACCTACTAAAAATTTCAAGCCATGCAAGTGTCCTGTTATTTTAATTCGCTTTTTTCTTTTAAAAGAGTGAAAAATGTGTTCTTTTTTGGTTCATTTGAATAGCACCCCTCACGTGGTAATCAGTTTAAGTGTGAAAGTCTTTTGCAGATTATCATAAATCAGATCGGATTACAGTAATTGTGTATACATTAATATAAAACAATCGATTTTAAGTAAAATGGGCAGAGCTAAATCCTTGAGTGTCGGGGAAAGATCCAAAGTTAAAACCTACAAGGAGTGTGGAATTTCTATGCATCAAACAACTAGAAAAACTAATAGAAGTCGCAAAGTTATATCGACATATTTATGCATCAAACAACTAGAAAAACTAATAGAAGTCGCAAAGTTATATCGACATATTTACTTGACACCGAAGACTATGGAAATAATGTGAAAGGTAGAACAACAAGTGTTATTATAGTCGTTGGCAAGAGGGTTATTCTGAGATATGCCTCAAATTCATACGATTCTGCTGCCAAAGTCAAGGAAAAAGGTTGGATAAGTGCAATTGTATCAACGGAAAAAAGAGTTATTTTTAAAGCAGCACATTTGCAACGCCTGAGACTTAAAAAGAAACCACCGCTGGATAATCTCCGCAAGGAACGTCGACTTAATTTTTGCCGTACGCCTTTTACGTGGAGTAGAGAGTGGAATAGAATTATATTTTCCGACAAAAAAAAATTAATTTAGAGGGTCCTGATGGATATAATTACTACTTCCACGATCTTCGAAAAGAGGAACACCTACTCAATCGATTACACAACCGGGAAGGTGGAATTATGGTATGGGGTGCTATCTCTTGTTACGGCACAATAGAGCTCCAGTTTCTCTCTGCAAAAATGAATGCGACTTCATACAAAGCCGTACTGGAGAAAGCTTTTCCTGAAGTTAAAAACATTTTCGAAGACTTGAAATAGAAATTCCAGCATGACAACGCGCTAATCCACACAGCAAGAGTCGTCAAATCATGGATTGAAAGCCAAAATGTTAAGGTTATGAACTGGCCGCCTTATTCTCCAGACTTAAACATGATTGAAAACGTCTGGGGATGGTTAGTACGCAAGATGAACAAATCAGGCAAGTAACATTCAAGCAAAAGTGAACTTATTAATGGAATTAAACAGGCCTGGTCGTGTATTTCGCTGGACCTAATTAAAAAACTGTATGATTCTTTACCGAACAGAATATATGAATGTATTCTCAACCAGGGCGGAAGCACCCACTACAAAATCTTACCTAAAATACTTTTTTTAATTAGATATAAGCAAACAATAATACCTTTAAATTAGAATTAATGTTTTCGTGTATAATTTAAATTTTGTAAAGGGGGGCTATTCAAATAAACCAAAAAATGAAATTGAATTTCTGACTTTTTTTTTTGGTGTTTAATGTTTTAGTACTTAATTCATTAAAATGAAAGAAATTTTATATTATAGGATTACAGCAAAAACGTGAAATATTATTTATAAAAGCACAACCAGTTCGTTAAGATTATTATTTTTGAAAAAATGAAGCTTAGAAAAATATTTAAAGGGAATGCTATTCAAGTGAGCGGCACTTTATAAAAAAAAAATTGTTTCATATTTTATTAAATACTGCTTATGACTCATCTGCTACTAAGCGATTTTGTGCATAATTGAGAGGGTTAATTTGTTCGGTAAAAATTTGTACTCCTGTTAAAGAGTCTCTTAATATTTTTTTTAATGTAATTTGTGGTTAAGTTGAGGAAATGGGAATGAGACTTACATGCATTTGAAAATTTAAGCAAAGGTAAGACAATTATTTGTTTTATTTTTTAGGGCTCAAAGTGTTGAAAGTGAATTTAAAGACAAACAAAGGTTAGTATTCACATTTAAGGCACAATCGTTATTTATCTTCCTTCGACCGGTATTTTTCTTGGTAATGCCAACACTTTTTGTAATAACGATTAATGCAAATTAGTTTAAAAACCACAGAATAGGAGAAGCTCATCGCGATATGTAATGACATTTTGTTCTGTTTTGTTTTAGACATTCATCTAAAATAATTCATTCGTTTATTTATATTGTTATTACAATTACATACTATAACAGGAGTGCTATCTTAAGCCAGAAGCATTGACATGCTAGTGCCTCTAAAATAAGACAACATTTCTTTTGAATAGAATTTCTGTGCTTAAAGGTTTACAGTTACTATTAGTCCTGACAATCTTAATCTACGTTGTCGGAAATAAGTTATAAAGCCAAATAGAAATGTTGCATCGAGGTACTTCATTTGCATGCTTATTGATACACACAGTTGCCAATTAATATGATTGCTCATCAATTACCTTAAATGAACAGTAGAAAAAGGCCCGGAAAATGGAAATATAAATTGGTTTTGAATTGATTTTTCTATGCATTTAGTTAAATAGTGACCATTTATTTCCCAATGTTCAAAAACTAAAAGTGCTGATAATTGGATTAAGGACATCATGAGACGATTCGTGCCTGTTGTCAACTGATGTACTAATACAACCAGCTATCCTTTTGGTGGTTCCAAAGTTCGTACTCCCAGTGCAGTAGAAACTTCTTTATCTAACATATGTAATCGTCATTTATTCTAAATTTGAAAATACGCACAAAACTACGGAGCGTAAGAAATCCTCTCTCTGGCCTCAAACATAATATATTGTAACGGCGTTCAAAGAAGGTCGCAGTACCTATGATTTCCACGTGCACCAATGATTATTAATCGGATTTTTTGACCCTTTGGCAAATGCTTTTCGGGGTGTTTTATTTCTAAGAACTTTACCTCATTGCTGCCGAATTTTTAAATTTCCGAAAATTTAGAAAAATTGGATAAAATCTCCACATCTAACAAATATAGCGTTTAAACTCGAAATCGGATTCATTTTGTGGAAATAATCGAGGGTTACGGCAAAAAGCGTCTTCCACTTGATGCCAATTGTGATGCCAATAAGTGTTTAACTTGAAAACGGGATAGAGCTTTTTCAAAAAGTCGCTAATATAAAAATTGTTAAAATTAGAAACATATCAAATGGAAATATATATGTAATTTAGATAATAGAGCATCCAGTCGCCAAAAGAGCACAATATTTCACCTTCGACAGAGAGAGGAGAGAGAACATTATCGGGTGACAATAAATTTTTAAAAAATTGCTTGTATGAAAACTGAAAGAACGAACATGAGATCAATTTTAGGAAATGAAGCGTCAAGTTGGAAAAATATTCTAATATAATAATTCTTTATGTTCGGAAATTTTTTGTTTTGTTAAAACGTTGAAATTACCGCTTATCAGCATAAACACGTTCGTGTTTCATTTTGAAATAATTTTTTGTACCCCGCACGCCGCGCCTTGTTCGACCCCTTTAAAAACTCATCGCTATGTCGTGATATAAAAAGATATGGCGGTTTTTCTAATTTGGTTTGTTTATTTGATTATTTTAGCGCTTGGAAACTACATTTCCGAAGTATTTTGCGCTTTTTTGCTATTTCAACGAAAATTTAGTTATTTTAGCAATTGGGCCTTATATTTCCGATGTGTAGTATATGAATGAACATTTTTGAATATTTTTTACACCATTTCCTACAGCCCATTAGAAAACTCAAAGATGTTACCTTTCTTCCGACCTGATGATTGGTTCTTTTTTCTTAACTTATTGAACATGGACTCAAACTTACTTTAGCAGCTGTCTATTAGGATGTACCCTGACTGATACCCAAAATTCTTTGCGGCTTTCAGACAACGTTAATAGCTTTTGGTTCCGAACTAAGTGCCAGATTTCGAATATGAATGGCCTAAACGTGAACAAATGCAAATTCTGAGGATATTAGAGAGAAATAGCAAGGAAGATTAATAACAATGATGATGAGTCTTTTACATAAGGTTCTGTATATAAATATTAATATTTTTTTGCGGAATTATAATTACGCCTTTCCTTTTGCAACATCTATTTTCTAATGTTAATTTGTTTCCACTAATACTTGGCTTTCTAGTGGTCTGTTTTTGTTAGGAAATTTCCAAAGAGTCCTCGGACTTGCTACCCTTGGCCCGCGTCCATTTAATTTTGCATCCTATTAATTATGTTCAACTATTAATGTCGTTATTAAGTTAACATCCTTAAATTTTCTCTGAAATGAAAGGGAGTACTTCTTGTTTTTTCCAAGGGTCCACTTCATTATTTAATGGCATAAGCAACAACATAGTTTAAGAACGGATATAACCACTTGAACATTGATTTCCCAACTTTAGTAGCTAATGAGCTGCTCGTTGGATGCTTTGACTTGATAGTCATTACAACGCATCAATAGTCATTAGGCCATTATGCGATGGTGCTGTTTAATAACTATATCAAATGAAAAAATTCAATTAAGTAACGAGTGTGCCAGTCTTATGGTGTTTGATGATTTTTGCATTTATTTCTTCTACCATTTTCCAATTAGCACCATTTAACCATCCCCCTCATACTATCACCATCAGCGGCAACCTTGGCCGCCATAGTGTGGCCAGCCAAATGTTGGAACGGCAACAGTCGTGTACTCATAGACAGCGTCGTCGTTGTCATCAATATATATACATATATATACGTTGCGTTCGAGCGTTTTTATTTACTCTGATGAGTTCATGGATCATTAACGACGTCATAATGCACTCCATTGGAAAGATACTAAATGCGAAAGCAACAGCAAAAGTTGTGGTTATTTGTGGCTGCTTCCTCTTTGACTTCCTTGGCCGCTCCTTAAACATCTTCATCACATTATTATCGCTTACGTTTCCAATTGAACGATTTTCGCAGTCGCAGTCATCATCTTCGCTCATCATTCGCATTAAAATTCCTTGTCAACGGTGGCCACGGATGAGGTCGCAAAGGAGGCTTAAGTTTCCAAAAGTTCCCCAGTTGTACGGGCTTTTTTTTTGGAGGAAATACATTTGAATAATTAAAGTTACTGTTTTGGTGCAAAAATATATTTTCAGTGGCCGCAGTCTGACATAGCTGACATTTTGAAATAGGGCGCTGGAAAAATTAAATTCATTATTACTCACTACGGTTTAGGGGCGAAAATTTATAGTTTCTTCGAAAATGGTTGACATTTGAGGACAGTTTTCAATTAAGGGAAATACCGTGATTTAAATATTACAGCCACAGAAATGAGTCTTGTTTAATTGAGTCAAGAAGAAGCAAAAGGGAGACGGTTAATATCGTCAAGGAGAACGATGGAAAATGTAGCGTCTAGACTCGTATTGTAATATTCACGTTTCAGTAAGTGAAGAGTATAATAAAAACTAAAGCGACAGATAACGATAGAAGCGATATCACTTGGTGAGGCAATAAATTATTTGTGATTAATTTTGTTTCAGTCAATGATCCTCTTAAAATGTTGCAATTTGAAAAGTATAGGAAATCATGGGCTTTTAAAATTATTGCTCCTTTTGTTGTCAACATTCTTTCTATGGTTGTCTGGAAACGTTACTGGAATTCTGAAAATTTATGGAAAAATAATATTATACATACTTCCATTAACAAAAATCAACAAACATTACTCATCATCTTAACGATAATATCAATCAAAGACAAAAGGTGTGGGTTTTAGGAGACACGGAGATGTAAATGGTTTTTGCATTTTCTGCTGACGATTTTAAAATACAATATTAATCATACGCCTATTTATAAAATATTTAAATATTACTCAACCCGTTGAGTAATAACATCAATCATGTGGGCGGAGGTAATATTTAAGTACTTTAAGACATGTAGACGGAAATAATTTTATTTTTTAAATTTTTTGCGAAAAGTCGATAATTAATCATTAGTGGATTTAGAACTCATCAAAGAAGCCATATCACTGTTCGTTTGGTCAAATATTTCAAACCGAGTTGGCAACCGGACCAAATCGTTGTGAGTAAAAAAGTTCGATGTTTGCTGCGTAATGTTTACAAATTGTTGGGGAAAGTCATTTCTTTGCCAGATGATATATATATAGATATAGACAACTTTCACAGATTTATTATAAAAGGTTTAAGTACGGCGAACAAACAAAATTCTCCAAATTCGGAGAGAGTCAGATTGAAAAACGTGACAAAATTTTTCAATTTTACTCCAATGTTAATGTCAAAAAGGTAGGAAAATATATTTGTATTAATATTTATCATCTCGTCGATGCATCAATTACGGTAGTGTAGGCGAAGCATAGCTCAATTATGTACTGTATTACTGACTGCTTCGATCGCATTCATTTTGTTTAAGGTGCTGACTTTGCAATGGTATAGTATGGATGAATTTCATCATCAACATCATTTGTAAATCGGTATTAATGGAACCATAATAGCACTTTGTTGCGGCGTGAAAATCATGCAAGTTGTTGTTTTAAATAACTATCTGGATAATAAACAAATATATAAATTTATTAAAATTGATCATACGCCTTATAAATTATTTCATGCTAGTGTCGCTTAAACATACGAGTATGAGTTATAATTTGATGGCATTATGTATACTATCCATACCTGTTATCAGAAGTCCATTTTAACAGAAAATATAGCTTCAGAATTGGAAAGTAAATGAAGTATTTCACAGAAACTTATTCAATTTTTAAATCAAAATCAGTGACAATTTGTAAGCCATTCATTTCGATTTACTTCTTGCTATGAAAATATCCCATGCACTCAACAAATCAGCAACTAACGTAATAATGAGTTTGGTTTCAAACATATATTTGTATTCCATAATTTGAATACACCAAAAAGTTCCACCTTGCATGATGCGATTTAATGTTTTATTCCCGAATTGGGAATTAAGAAGGTATTTAAGCTAATGATAAGAGTAATTTCAGAGTTTTTATCCGAAACCCTCAAAGTACACTGTGCGAGCATGTGAAGCTCAGGACTGAACTGAGAACATACTCATTTAAGTACTATTGTAAAATAGCCACTCTTAGCAATAAATTGTACACACAATGCAAATTTGAATCTATAATTTGTAAGTGATACAACTACAACTACAAAAATCGCTCTTGCCTATAACTTTCACAAAACGAAAATGTTTTTACCGTGACATACATTTGGCTTCAATTTAAGCAAATTTTTTGTAACTTTTAGGTAACATCAACATAAATATTTATCCCTAATTAATCTTGCATTATCTAAGAAAATTGTCTTTTGTTTCCTTTTAAATTAATATTCTTTATCAGTTTCATTACGCCATACAATGGAATTTCTTTTACGGAGCCATTTGCTTGGACCTTAACGTTGTCCAATGACAATGACTTGGCAAGTAGGACGTCTTTGATGTTATGACGAGATATGAAATTCTATTATTATTCTGATTATTATGATTATCAGTTTAGGTGTCATCCACCTTCTTCGCAGTAAGTATGAGTATTTACGAGTTATCCATTTAAGCGCATCGAAAAGGGCGAGGCTATCAGTAAACAACAAAAATAATGTTTAATTATGCGGCAGGACAATGTCTTCAAATATGGACTTATCTTTTTAATGACTTTCTTGGAACAGATGCATGGTATCCATACTATTTATACGTACTTTTGAATCTGTTCAACTACGGTAAATCATATTTCTATACATATTCCTGCAATTGACACAGTTTCACACTGAGATTGAGGCTTTATTTTTTTGTTGTTGCTGTTGGAAGTTTATCTTGTCCTAGTCTAGACGCAGACAAAAATCTCACAGACTTAGTTTGCTGAGTCAACAATAAATATCCTTTGATGTGAAAGGGTCATTAGACGTAACGTGGCCAAAGTGAAAGAGAAAGTAGGACAATAGTTTTGAATTTCATGAGGCTGGAGTTAAAGTAAGTAAGTGTAGGCAGCTATTCCAACAATTTGAACTATATTAAGATACAGCAATGAACTTTCCAATTAAAGGAGCAGCTTAGTATTCAGAAAAATGTAATTTAATTCACCCCTGTAGGCGCTAAAATGGATGAGGCATTGAAGGAAAATCATAACTGATATTCTGACAGCATTTAAGGATTAGATGTCCTTTTTAATGTTACGTCTATCAACATAACGTCCTCCACCACCAGTATCACCGTCACCGCCGGCACAACTTACATTACAATAATCATGTTTACAAAATTTCAATTATTCACGTTCAGTTTGATTCAGTGTCTTTGAACTTAATTACATTAGCAGCCCGTAACGGAATATTCCTGGGGGTCTGAATTGTGAATCGGGCAAATAAAGAAAAAAGGAAAAGTTTGTGAAGAATTCCTGGAAGCTTAAATCTTCTAACAATAATTGTGTTGTCATTAGTGAAACTTTTGAGATTGTAATTAAATGTGATTTATTATTTGCTGATTAAATTAAGACGTAAACATTAAGTAAATACATTAA
This sequence comes from Philornis downsi, assembly GCA_019455685.1. Taxonomy (NCBI): domain Eukaryota; kingdom Metazoa; phylum Arthropoda; class Insecta; order Diptera; family Muscidae; genus Philornis; species Philornis downsi. Next base: position 2,635,347 of record JAHXMU010000006.1, read on the forward strand.
AATTATTTACGAAAATTAGAAATAAAATTAGCTTTAAGTATTTGAAAGATGAATGCTAAACGACATATTTTCACATATATCTCAATGAGGAACATTTCAGAAAAGTTTTTGGTGAAAATTTATTTAACAAAGAAACTGAAATCAAGTTATTGGCAGAATTAAATTTGCATTGCTGTTAGGGTAGACCTCGCTCTATAAAAGCTTATAATACAATATAAAGTTAGCGGTCAAATGTCAATTTATTTGATAGTATGAAAACGGCAGAAAATCGTAATTTTATACATCTTTCGGGATTTTTTGCGACTCATTCTGTTTGTTTTCAACAAACGGCCGTTCAAAAGCAGTTTCTATCCAAAGTATTGAGTGACATCAAATGCTGTTTAAGACTATTTTAAACTGACTAAGACTATAAGACCCGAAATATGACAATACTTTAAATAAAAATTAAGACTGTAGTTGTATTATTAATATCAATCATATATGTTAGTGAGCACAGAATCCGTACAAATTTGCAGTTTTTACAAGCGATGGTGTGCATAAAAAAGAGAAACCTCTCTTAAGTATTCAGATAGTTCTTTGGAAAGTTCTTCGCTATCATTCGGTCAACGGTCAAAGGTCATTGTAATAAAATTTGTATATACCAACCTTCTCTCTCTCTGTCTCTCTCTTTCTCTCTAAATACTTATATCATTATTACTTATACGTAAGACTTAATGTATATATAAATGCTTGACATACATATATTAGTGGTTTTCACAGATAATCATCCCCGATTTTCAATCAACTTTTTAGGAACGGCTGATAATTAGAAACGAGAAGTAGTTTCGTTTCTCCTGACATGATATATGTTGACAGTCAAACTCCTATTAAAGCTGTCAAATCGAAGTGGTGCAGATGGAAGCTTATAAAATCGTGCTGGGAAAATCTTGCTACTTTAGATCCTTCTCAGTTCCGACGCATAGCGACATATCTGTAAATGAAGCGATAGATACTACGGCAAGAAGACGAAGAAGTATGAGCCACAACCACAAGTATCGTTATCTATGCTAACGGTTGAATACTTGATCACATAAGTACTGTTTCGTGCAATGTTTGTAATAAAGTCATGAATATCTTGGAAGTTTTGAACGATTTTGCTTTGGAATAATGATTTCCAAATTGCACGTTCCCATAAACTTTGAATACTACAGGACAATTTCAGCTGGTTTTATATAAATTTGCGGTTTCGAAACCAGTCAACAGATTCTAATATCATTGTTTCATATCCCATTTTTAACTAAATAAAATAAATTTTCTTATATTTCTCCTACTAATAAATTATTGCCTCTTTTAAGTAGTCACATAATTGCTGTCCTTTATTTTTGCCATTTACTGTAAAGCATCCTTGGCCTTTACATTTTATATTTATCAGGCTGTTTTTATGGCTTTAGGGTCTTCTTTTCATAGGTTCATATCGACGTTTTTATCCGTGGTATTTCTGGCTGTGTGTATGTATGTATGTATGCTGGCTCATTGTTGGACGAATTTTGTGTATCCTGGCGCCCTTTTTTGCGCTTATCACAACTAATTTCGATAGTTGGAGGATGCCTTCACACAACTTCCTGCATCAGTTTTACATCAGCATCATCATTCCGTCTTTAAAAATTATTGTTAATACTATTGCTTTTGCCGTTATGGGGAAAGCTTTGGGTTTAGGAATGTTACTGCTATTTTTGGCTTTCATTAAGTGTGATAGCATGAATAATTGCCGAGGTTTCAGTAATCTTGGTTTGTTCATTATTTTGATGTGGCGCTACAGAAAATTGTTGGCCATTTAGTTGTAATAATAGATCAGGCTGTTGGGAATCCTTTACATTACTTTTCAATCCCTTTTCGCTTTATCAGCTTTAAATACATTCTTTTCCTTTTTATTTTACAGTATTTATCATCCGCAGGATATTTAAGTTTCTTTTCAGCTTTTAGTTTGTTTGGAATCTTTTAACATTTCTCATGAACTGAGATTGTTTTTAGCTGAGTTGGGAGGAGAATTAATGATCTATATTCTCTGCTGATTTATTTTTCTTGTGGAAAAGACATGAATGAGTTGCCAGTTCTTGGGAATGTTGTGATGTTTTTTTTAACGTTTTTTGTTATATACAAGAAAAGATAATTGTTTTGTTTTTTTTGCCCCATTTACCTTTTTTCCATATTCCCATAATTTTCAGCTCTTAGCTTTTTGTTTAATTTCCTCTTTGCTTTTGCCCAGCTCTTTATTTGGTTTTAACTAATTACCTGTTTTGTATTGTGTGAGCATTTTTCCTACTCCGGTCTAGCTTCAAAGCAGGTGAATGTAGCGTAAATTTGCCTGTAATTATATTTTAATTATTTACTGTGTTTGCTGCAGCAGAAGAACTTTCCGGAAGTTTTATTTATAACTTTTTAAGCTCGTTACAAGGTGAAGTTGGAGATTTAAATACCGAGTATAAAATGTGAAAAACAAATAATCATATTTTTTATGTTTGTTTACGTTGCTGCTGCGCTTCTTGAGCATAAACATTTACAAATAAACTTGGAGTTTGTGAGAAGACGTAGTCTGGTGTATGGTTAATATTTAACTAACTGTCATCAGGTGGCACATGTATGTTGCAGTAGTCAGGCGGAAACTGAGAAGCCAGCACAAGAGTAGAAACTATATTTAGCAAAAAGTTGTTTATAGAAAAAAAGCAAAATCCTCGGGTGAATAAAAGAAACTGACCAGTTTGAGGAAGTTATTATGATTAGAGGAGAATTCCATTGTCACTGAAATCCCATTTCAAATGTTACAATTGATAATGACGCAAAAATTGCTTTAAATAACTTTATTGTTTTCCAAGATACTCCACACTTTTGCAAATGTTTAAATCAATTTGCAAAGCATAAATTCCAACAGAATTATTTTAAACAACCCTTCTTTGGATGTTTAAAAACCCACATTACGTAATTTAATTTTGTTGCTGAGGAATAACCCATTAGCTTAATGTTTTAAGTGCTCAAATAAGTAATTGTTAGAGGTGATCTTTGGGAACTTAATGGTGTCGTAGTGGAGAATTATTTATGTTCAGCTGCTAGAAACAATTTCACTTTACGGACATGATCCATATATACTTAATTTTTAATTTTATTAAAATATATTACAAAAATATTAAGGAGGACGAATAACGTTTTTTCCCAAGTCAAAATTTTCCTGATTACAAATCCCCAACACTGTTCATATACAGTATAAACTATATACCTTCGTCAAGGTGCCTTTAGGTTTCTAACTCTCCCAAATTGTATGAAGACATGGACCAAGATTGAAATTTAGCGACCCTATTGAAATTAAATTCTGGACCAGTGTTGTGTTTTACGGTGTCCAAATGGCAAGATATCGACAAGCCTGGTATAGCTAAAGAAAGAAGTTACTGTATGCTTTAAAGTACATCGTTCGCAAAAATTTATTGCTGACTTTCGCTGCTGACTTAAAGTTGTTTTGTAATTTTCTCTTATCGAAAAAATGCTGTATTCTGCTCATAGAGGTTCTATGTTTTTCTAGTATTTGCACGAAATTGATTGTATTTGGAGAAAATTAAGTTTTAAGCATGACTCAATTTCTTAAAGAGACATAAAACAATCTTGTAGCATCACATCTCGAACATCATCAGTGGGTTCAGTCAAAACAAATGACTTTTCACGATCACTATTGAATGCGGAACAACAATGAAACGAGTTGATCAATGAGTTGAGATGGCTAATTTAATTTAAAAATCATTAAAAACTCTCTCACAAAATGTTCACAATTTATTTATGGCAGAATGTTTTAATCATGAATTTGGCCACAGCAAATTTGACGTTCTTACTAATTGTGGTAAAAATAATATCTTTTTACTACAAAAATTATTTATTTAAAAAATCAATATATTAAATTATACAAACGTGTTTTTAGAACCGCATCATGTTGAGAGCAATTTAAAAGTGAAGATTTTTATTACAGTCAAAGCCGTTTACAATGACCTTTAAGCCTTGATGAAATGTCGTTATAACCGATAGTCGCAGCAAGCAATATCAGTTATATTATGAATGCAAAATTGGGACTTGGGAATTTTGTCATTGCAGCCGGTTCGTCTTTATAACCCGTGCCACCATAAACTAATTAGGCTTTACTTTACGCCAAAATATACGAGATGAGTTCGAAAAATAAGGTGAAATTTCAAATTTTGCGGGCTACGTTTGTAAGAGGCATAAGTAAGACTAGTGTTTTGCGTGTTCGGCGTTTTGCTGCTATAGAAAAAATGGATCAAAGAAGTTGCATCAAATTTTGTGTAAAAATTGAATTAAGTGTTAAAAAACACTTGAAATGTTGGCCGTGGCATACGGTGAGAGTACTCGGAGTCAAAAAATGTTTACAAGTAGTACAAGCTTTTCACAGAAGGTACGTAGCCCTAGAAATTTGAAAATTCACCGTATTTTTTGATTTAGTGATTAACTAGTGTGATTTCGCGTTGGTAATTGGTCTGAAATCTATTGCAATTAACTCGAGTATTGGTATCTAAAGAGTTTCCTTTCAGCTGGTTTCAAATAATTGTAACAAACTCGTCAAATGATTACTTTAACCAAATGGAATAGTCCCGTATATGTGCTAGGCTGTTTGAACTTACATCAATTACATCATTTGCATAAAATTATACTTATTTATTATATTATCTTTCTTTTGTAAATAAAAGTTGGTAGGCAGGAAAAAGAAAAACGCAGTTGGGCATTTCATGATACTGATATCCACAGAGGAGCTCATCAGTTTTGCATCCTTATCCCTTACACACACATAAAAATAAGGAGTTACAATTACATTTACCACCACGATGAAAATTAAATACTTGTCCTTTTTAATATATATATAAATATTACCTATACGCGCCCAGAGGAGAAAAAATTGCATTGAAATAATATTACTCATACGACGAGTGAGGAAATATTTCACTGTCATTGAATTATAGCATTTTCAACTATGTATTAACATTTGAACAACATTTAATTTTAATTGTTTAAAAGTCTATTTTAAATTGATTAAAGAAATTTATTTACACAAAATATTAGCTTTACACTGTAGTATATTAAGATATTAAATGAAAATTGTTTTCTTCGAAGAATACGATATGTCGGTTGCAATATGAATATATTGGCTTCTTTTATCTCAATCTAAGTATGACCAAAGTGACGTAGCAACGGTAATGATGATTTACTATTTGTAACTGAATAATTAATACGATTTAATAACAAACAACAACTGTAATGACACCATCTATAGTTAGTGTAAAAATTATTACCATTGATTCGAATAATATTATTGGAAAAAGCTCATATCAATTGGTTTCAAATAATCGTAATAAATTCGGCAACTACTGAACAGCTATATAGCCATAAGATCAACTATTATATGTTGTACTTTCACACCAAATCTAATGCTGGTACACAGACCGAGTATTAGATGCGAAATGTATCAGAAATATGGGTTTTAACTTATATGAAATAACACATTTCGGGGTAAATTATGATTTCGGTTAAATCAGTTTTGGTCTCAATTCTTGAAGGACTGGAAACTTTTTTCGAATCTGGTGCACTCAGTTATAGGTCATCTTGTGTCAAGACACCTTTAATATGGTCATATTGTTATCACTTGTCAAGGTTTGAAATGTTCTAAAAAAATAATCAACCATTTATATAGACCACCTTCTGATGGAAACTAAATATGAAATAAATTATTACAAAAATTATACCTCTTTTCAAATCGAAAACACAAAATTATAGGATATCGTGACACTTGTTCCTTAGTGTTGTCACTAAGCTATATTCAAATTTTTGTAAAAAATTTTCAGCAATTCTGAAATGTTGCCACTGTTTTACAACTTTTAATGCAAAATTTATTTTATTTTTTTGTTTATTTTTTTTTTACTATTTTAAATATTACAACATTTATTTTAAAGTTCATGATATGTTCAGTGATGTACATGATTAATGTTTAATTACCTGTCATCATTGCAACATATAATTAACTGATATAGTATTACAGATGGTGGACTGAAAATGGATGTACTTGTTGAAAAAATATAATTAATGAAAGTGAGAATAGTTCTAAATGAATGGTCCAATGTGAGGAAAGACTAGTATTAAATTATTATTTTCATAATGACAATAAATACAATATGACTGATATGTTACAGGTCAGCAAAGCATATGGTAATCATCTTAGGAATGACAGATTTTTCTTCTCTTTCGAAAGGTTATCATTCCAAATACATAAAGAAAAGAAAATATATAAGTAAAACAAAAAATCTATTTATTTCCAAATGTATTTTTAATAATACGAGTTTTCTTAAGAGACTCGTTTCTATAGTTAACTAATCATTCTTGAAACTAAACTAGAACTTAACTTTAAACTGACTATGTTGGGGAAATCATAACTTAATGTCAAAAGCTTTGGCGCTGATCTATTGGTCTGTGACAGTAGTCAGAAACTGATGCCAAATCATTGTGTCAAGCCACACGATTCAGCAACAACACGGTGTGCGTTTAATCTCCATTTTACGGCAAATGCGGTGAGCCTTTAAAGTCGACTCTTTCATGTTTGGTAGCTAAATTCGGGACTATCAGTTATTTGCAAAATATACCTCCAATTGAAAAAATATCATTATTTGCCTTTAGATGTATATGAAAAGCATATACTAATTCCAAATACACCTAATATTATAAGCGTTACGTATGAGTGGAGTCATAGTCTGGATTGGTTGTAGCAGTGGATCCTTTTGAGATAATTTTCGACTACTTTTTCGCATATTTATATATATATATTTTATAATACATATATATTTTCCAGCGGTACTTTTGGGGATTAAGAGCGTAAACACGGTCTTTGACGTAGCCTCACAAAAAAGTCTAACGGCCTTAAATTCCATGACCATGGTGGCCAATTAACGTCACCAAAAACATAAAATTTCGGTTTTTGAAACTTCTCATGCAGTAAAGCCAAAATCGGTCGTGTTGAATCACGTTTGGATCATCACTTTTGTAAAAAGTTGTAATTATTTTTACGCGTTCCTCGGTTGTTAAACGATTCATAAATGGCAACCATTTCATTAAATAAATAAAAGGTAGTTAACAGTTGACACCCTAGTCAGACCGGCGGTTTTGAAACCACTAAATGGATAACACTACATATGTTGTTGCTGAAAAAAAATTTTCCAAGACAGTTGAGGATTATCAAAAATATTATACCAAATAGAATATTCGATGAGTAGGTTTTGCAACAATAACAAGTGGAAATTTCCAGCAATAATGTCTTTTTGAAACTTTGTTAATCAGAAAATCCACAAGTGATATTTTCTATTTCTCAATTTAACATTTTTGACATTTCTTGTATTTTTTTTTGCATGAGAAGCAATAAAAATTGCTTTTCGTATGACGTATAATTAATATTAATTTAAATTATTATCTAATGTACATTACGTATAAGTGATACTAATACAAATAGCAATAGCATAATATACGTATGTAAATGAAGTTTACAAATTATGGTTGTCTAAGGCCTCTCTATTAATATTCCCACTGAATAGTGACTGTGCATAATTTTAATTATTGCTTCTATTAAATATTATTTTGCTCCTCTAGTAGTAGAACAATTGTTTAGATGATTAATAGTTCTATTGTAGTTTTCACTATTTGCCACTTGCCAACATTTCGTTTCCTTTCCGCTTAGGGCATTTTCTCTACCTCTCTCTGTGGATGCATAATTGTGACTCGATGAGGCTGCATAAAACAGTGCTGTTTAATTTCCCAACAGAATGTTGCATTAATTCATTTACAAGTATTTAATTTGCAACCTCTGTGTACAACTGTGGTCCAGGCAACATTTGCATATAATTGCGTGATTGCCATTTTGTTTTCACTTTGCTGCTGCTGCTGTTGTTTTTTTTTCCATTATTGCTGTTGGTCTCACTTAACCGGGAGCATAATTCAATCACAAGTCCTGGGGTTTTGACATTTGGCCATGGTGTCATGTAAGTTTTTCTGTAGCAGGAAGGATTTTGTGAGTGAGTTACGAGCGTTTTGTTTTTTATTTTAAAAAAATTAATTCATGATTTTTATCAATTGAAATTAATTTTAATAACATTTTTAATGTTTTATTTTTCAATCTGCTAACGTTTTACGTTGATGTTGCTGATTGGATTTTAATCCAATAAAGTCGGAATTGACACACACATTCGCGCGCACATGTAAACACACATAGAGACACATATGTTTTGTGTGTTCTTGGAAAATATGGCAACATGTTAAATAATGACATTTCTCTATAATTGTGATGAAATTAAAAGGTAATCTTTTGCTATAATGCGGTTTATTATTATTATTAGTATTATAAATATTATGATAATGATTATTATTGTTATTGCCAACATGAACAGGTTATAGATTATATAACAACAGTAGCATAAGTGTATAAATATCAATATATGCACAAGCATACATACATTTAGTATAGGGTATAGAGCCCGAATTTACGCTGCAAATTCGTCACTAATTGTTGCATTAAAAGAGTGGTGGCACACAACATTTTTAATGAATGTGAGGGGATACATTTTTGCCGCTTAAGGAAATGTAAGGTTACTCTAGTTAGTTGCCTCATTTCAAGCTACATAAGACATTTCTTAAAATAGGTTTCCACATTGAAGTATAATTCAGAATAAAGCAGCAAATAGATTAACTTTGTTTTATTCAGCTTATGCAGTGAATCAAGGACCTGCGTCTTTTGTTCTTTTACAAATTAGTTGTTGTGTGTCAACAAACGAAGATGACTAAACATGTTGAGTCGAATGCGTGCCTTCGGCCGGCAGATTGAAGGACTACAGATGCATCCCCAAAAAATGTTCTTGCCCGACGATGCTCATTCATATCACTCATACGTATCGTAGATTTGGAAAAGAAAACTTTGCTAAATATGAAAATGGAAAGACACAAATGTGCAACTTTGAATAGTATTATGGAAACTCTCCCAAAAATTCTTCAAAACTTAATATCAGAACTGGACATCCATTATTTTACAGTGCATTCCATCCTCACCATTGTGATGAAATCTGACTCCAATCATTGATTTTATTAAATTTTGTATCGATAATGAGATTTGTGAGGACTCATATGGGCCACGTAAGACCTAAAGTGAGATAGTATAGTAGTATTAAGGCTTAAGAATACAGAAATGGCGGGCGCCAACGATTTGCTAGTGGGAGTGCTAAAGACATAAGCAGATGAACTGGCAATGCTCATCAGCGCCTAACATGATGCAGTCTACTGAATGAATCTCAGTTCAAGTTTATGTACCGCTTTTGCATATCATTCTTATAGCCATTGCTTATGAGGTTCTTATGGATGTGATATGCAAAAGATTAAAGCATATTTTACCCAACTGTTTGTGGCATTTTCAGTTCAGCTGGAAAGTCACAGTTGACCATATTTGCACCTTTTTATAATATATCCCTTAGTTAGGGAGACATTTATAATATTCAATACCTGGGATCGACATTGTGTCCATACATCAAAATACTTGCACATCTATCCAATGCAATGGTATATTTTGATGGAATCAATTGTGAATGACACTTTATACACATCTGTTGTTCACATCAGATACCAATACCAAAATCTCATAAAATTATGCAAATTACAAAAAATATCAACACACTTCATATTAATATTGGTCATAGGCTATATAGTTGAATTACCTTTGAATAATACAATTTTTAGTTCTAATTCCAATACCTAAATATAACATCACATTTTATTTACTCTAAATCATCTCTCAAATCACTGAACAAATGGCCCTAGCTCGGCCCACTATGACTATTTACCATATGTCCTACATTTGCAACTAGGATATCTACTTTGAAAAGAAGGGGAGAGTGCAACATAATATACTATTATTTTAAAAGCACATACAACCGTATGTTGACAATTTGATAAACTTCCAGCTGTATGTCTCGCAGTTTATGCAGGATTCATGTTTGGATTTCAGTCAGTGAATAATCAAACTGTCAATCGATTATTTACATTTGATTTCGAATTTGTCGAAGGCTAAAGGGAATGAATGTTATTCCGCAGAAAAAGAAACAATATCAAACATGGCAACGACTGTTTTTAGTATCATAAAGCAAATATGTGAGATAATTGAAATACACTGGAACATAAAAGTAGTCGTCGCAATGTTTATTGGATCCTTTGAAGTAGCTTAAAATGTAATTTAATTCCCATTTTTGTATGCAGATTAAACTTCTACAATTCTCTTACCTCATGCATGATTGTAAAAGAATTGAATTGCTCAAACAAATAGAAAACAAACTATGTATCAAGTTATTCTCTTCCTCTCCCTCTCCCGCTTGGCTTAAGAAAAAACAAACAAAAAAGAAAACAAATTCAAACCACAATTTCAATTTATTCTACTCTCTCCGTCGGCCATCAAAGTTTATACTCTATCCAGGATCGACTTACAGAAATGGTTACAAATATGCATACACGTACTAAAACACACTCGGACACACACACACATTGAATGCAACAAAGTGAATTATTCTTTGAGAAATTGTGTGTAGAAGAAATGCTGCTATTTGGTATGCACGGCGTGCTTTTGTCTTTCTTTATTTTTCAATTCTCACTGTGTCAGTGTACTGGCTGTGCTACGAATATAGACGCAACCATTCAAAGTTGCCAGATGCCACAAGACAAGCAGTAGTACCAGCAGCCAAAGCTGCCTAATGTGAGCCACGGCACATGCAATATGCTTTGGCTACGATTGGTTTTTGTATGGTCATATATTCTGGACAACGTTGGAGTCATAAGTTGTACAGCACACAATGTATAGACTTCGTTTCAGCATTTACAAATATTTTATTTTATTTGATATTAACGATTTGAAGCGATCAAAGAAAATCTGGAAACCAACTCATAGTCAAATATGGAGCGTTTTGGAAAATGTTGGTCACCAGTTTGGCGTCAGTTTTATATAGTAATTTGCTATTACGTTTACGAGTTGACGTAATATAAGACATCCACCCTCGTATCATTTCTAAAGAAAACATTTTGTATTCCATATACATACTTTTAATCATGCGCTAACAGTATTAAAAGCAATGTGTGCAACTTTTATTATCATTAATCATATATTCATGATGTTTGTTGTCAATAAATCAATTGGTCAACTGACCAATATTGAAATGTCAGTATTTCAATCTTATGTAACGTGAAATTTGCGTAAATACCATAATTTCCTCAAGTCGTTTAAAACTTTAGGATGAGAAGGAATTTGAAGTCTTGTGCTAATTCAACAACAAAAGAAATATTATTTGAAAGTAAAAAAAACAAATTTTCTTGCTTCCTATGAATAAGATATGGGAGAGTTTCTCACAATCAGTGAGGGTCAACACATTTTAATTTTAGGCTCACTCAAGTGCTTACAATATTCTTCGAAATATATTCATAGATAAAAATATATAACTCCTTTCGGTTATAAAATTTTGAGCAATTGGAAGATCTGATTATATATGGAAGGTATCAAAGAGTAATTTTCAGACTTTCCATTGGTTTAGGTTAGGAAGTTGCGCATTTATCAGTTAATAAAAAAAAAATTATTTAACAATACGTATGATTGACATAAATGTAAGCCCTACACATTACATTATACAAAATTAAACTTACTACCATAAATACAAACTATGAGTGTATGCACCCGTAAGTATTTTTATCGGTTGAGCCCTACCAGCCCTTAAGCTTTTAGTATCACACAGGGATTTGGGCTATTTGTACTTCTCTTCTGGACTTCTGTTTCTGCATCCCATAGGATGCAAATGATAGCATGATACATATTTTGGTCGTCTGTATTATTTGGGCCTTCGATCACTGTATCCCACTGGGACTGCGATCATACTTATGCGTCGTCTGGATGCCATAGCGACCCCGTCGTCTGCAGTAAGCAAGCATTTAAGTCTTTCGCATTGCAAATGAATTTTAGTTGTCTGTATTCTACATGGATTTCTCTTAGCAGTACCCCGCAGCAAATTTGGTCGACAGTATCTAAAGCGCACAAGCACTTTGGTTATTTGCATTGTAAAGAGACTTTTGTCTTCTGTACCCCATGGGGATTTCGGTCATCTATATGTGCAGTCTGTACCCCACAGTGACTTCGGTTTTCTGTACACCACCATAGTTTCGAACATCACCTCATACTGGGACTTTAGTCGCCTGTACAGGGGCACCGTTCGACATTACCCTATAGCACAGGACTTCGGTCAGCTAAATATAATTCTTTTTACGGTACTCAAAGTGAATTTCGATAATCTGTATGCCACTAGAACTTCGGTCACTTTCATCCCATAGCGATTTCGGTCGTCTGTACCGCACTGCAACTGCAAATGTCGGGATTGTTGCATCTCACTGCGACTTTGGTTATCATCAGCCCACTGATTTTACTTCACAAATATTGTTGAGAAGCAACGATACAGAAAGCTGCGGCTAAAGCTGACATCGTCCCAAACTTGTTTTCTGAGAGAATGATATGAACTTCTCGTCACTCAAACCATTTCATCGAGCCCTTCGTACGAATCTGTTATACTATTTACTGCAAATTGACATCATCCGGTGCTTTTTCTACCTCAGTCATAGGTGGTGAATTACTCTGGGGCAAATGTCTAAACCTTCCTAAAGGCATGGAGCGGGCTTCGGTAAATCAGGAGTATAAATTATATTTAACAATTTGTTTATTATACTTTTTTCGTGCAGGTATATTAGTTTGATTTGCAGTGGGTGCCAGTAAAAACCCAAATTTCAAAATCGTGAAGATTGTTTTAGGAAGGGGGAAACACATTGCACATTCCGAGAATATAGCCGCTTCCTTGGATCTAACAAAGTTTGGCTCTGATGCTTGCGTCCCTGAAGAATGGCTAGTCGACTGTTTTAAGATCCCTGCAAGTTCTGAACAACATAAGAAAGAGATTAAAGTGCCAGAACCACCTTCTATTACGAATATGAGCAGCTCATACCAATCCTAAGGAGTTTCTACTGGACTCGATTCAATTCTTTTCGCAGATGCTAACTGAATCTCCTGCTCTCTGGATATAGTATTGTCATCAGAAGAGAGTGATTTTTCCAGTCAATTGAAGGAAAATATTTGCATACCCCCTCAAGTGCTGCTTTCCCAGGCGACTTCTTTTGATCTATGAGCGCTGAGGCCGGAATTAATAATAGCATGCAGATCTAGTGAAAGAAGATTGAAGTTAGCCACCAAAATAAACTGAAAGGTTTATCTCTCTGCAAATGTGATTTTCGAATCACCTAAACTTTCATCCTTCGCTCCATATTTATGGTATTGTCTTGTTTATAATTTAGAACTCTACTCGGATGCCCAACCTTACAACCATTATGCTACCAGAGAAGAGAACTGGTTAGAGTTTTGCGGATTTATTGGCGCCACTTAGCATCTGTTCCATTTAAAAAGCCAATTAAGGACCGTCTCATATAACAGGCTGAACTTACAACTATTTTAATGTCTGAATTTATAACCAAAGATTACTATAATGAATAAAAATCAACATGGGGATAGGCTGCTACACCATCTAGATGATTGAATTGAAACAATCACTAATTATTACTTACGTGCCTGATATAGTTTCCAGGGAAGTGTCAGTGACGGCATACTAATTATTTTAATGATTATTGTTGGGTACATAATACAATTCATTACGAGTATATAAAATAACATATACGTCTATCATATTTATGACTCACTTAATATCCCAACATTTTAGCAGCAAGAGAAGAGGTGTAGTTTTATTGTCACTCTACATCCACCAACCCATTTGAAATAGTGGGCAGAATTTTACAGCTATTTCAATTTTAGAGAGTTTAGGCAAAAATTATAATAATCAACATAACCAATACATGTGTCTGTGTATTGAGTATGAATCTCCTAAAAAAAAGTGAAAATCTGCTTTTATAATGAACATATAATAACTAGGATACAATTCTGTTATTCTGATATATGTGGAAGTTTTTTTGAAATAACTTATATTTCGCTCCAAGGAGCAATTTAAAATCATGCAAATACTAAATACTATTTCGCTATTACTGAATGGTTTATCATCATCACAAAACTTCAACAAACTTTAATGTTGTTGAGAATATGTATTTTTTCGGTTTTCCACCTCTCATACTCTAATTCGATAGAGTTTCCATAACTGCTAACAAAACATCGCCCATACGGCTTTCAGTTTTCTTAACAGCTAAACTAATGGGCCTGGAATCATTATCTTAATACCAGTTTACATCTTCCAACAATTTTCATCATTTGAAATCAATTTCACTCCATTCAGTTTGCTGGGCTTCGTTGTCCCTCTGCAATTCCCATTTGCGTTCTACGTATGTCCTAGCATATTTAATATTGACCACATATTTTAGGTTTCTTTTTCTTATTGGTTACCTGGGCAGCAAGCAAATAAACGAGAAAATAAAAAATATAATAAAAATAAAATAAATGTGGCCCAGGTTTCGTTTTTCGATTTCTTAAGCAATCTAATGATTTGAGAAATGAAATATGAATACGCAGTAGGGCAGAGGAGAGGTTTTTTTTTCATCGCAACCACGTACGTGGTGCACTACACTACCTAACTTAACTGATTAGATAAAGATCTTTGGGTCAAGAGGACCATACCACATATGCTACACAAAAAAAGGACTTGTGTGCATAGTTGGGTAGAGTTTTCACATTTGTAAAACATGAACTTATTGTATTAATACGGGGGAGAAAAAGAGATAGAGAGACAGAGAGGGAGGTGGCGGGAGAGGCATAGTTATGACGTGAATATGTGAAATGTTAAAAGTCTGCTATATTTTAAAACAAGCTTAAGTTTATTAAATTCGTTTACCATACCCTCTCTGTAGCCCATCTCCCATCTTGTAGTGGGAAAAGAATAGCCAAGGATGTTGATGGAAGAACAACAAGTTCAAGTTTTCATCTTATGTGTGTGAACTTATAAATCAAGAGAAACAAAAAAGGACGATAAAGCTTTATTTCTGCTCTTTGTAAATATCCCTGAAATGAACTTATAAATTGTGAATCATGCATATAACAAAGATATTTGTAATAGATAAGCTTATTTTTGAATGGGCCATTGTTATGGCTGTGAGGTATTGCGTGAGAATGCATGAGAGTAAGAAAGCTGTAACTAAAACTGCAAATGATACCTAAATTCAAGACGACTTTTCGCCCCAATACTTTTTTCTTCCAACAACAACACCAGCAACAATAACACACACTATAGATGCAGATTATATTGGAACAAAGAACATATGACTTTTTTGTGCATTAAACCGTTTAAAGGCAACCAAGTGAAGCGGCATAACTTTGATATGTTTCCTCTCCTTCGTAAAGATAAGGTATGAAATCTTTCTCAGGTGATATTTACGTGGTATTATGCCGTGGTCTTGCTTCTTTAATGTCGTCATCGCCGGCACCGTCACCATCGTCTCCGTAATCTGACTTTAGCGTTACGGGTTACATTTGGTCCTTCGGCTCAGGTGTCCTTAAAGTTTGTTTTCTTTGTCATTTATATGTACAATTTCGTCTTAAAATCCAACTGTTCAACTATTACTACATATCACGTACGGAAAATAACGTGTGATATGTGGCTACAGCAGACGTTTCGGGTTTCCTATCAAGGCATATTCCAATCTTGATAATGTCGACCGAAGACATTTCAGTAAACCTACGCCAGCTTTCAGGCAGGGGAGAGTAGCGTTTGTAGTGGGCGGCAGGTGTGCCACAACAAAAGGCTGCGGTCAATACGCCAATGGGAGTGCCGGTGATGGCATCCCCGGATGCCTGGTAAATTTGCACACGTGCATTGTGAATGAGAATTATGTGTTGTGTTGCTTTCCTGGCAGGACATAGGGAGCCGTTCATCTTCTTCTTGCACATAAATGTTTTCTTTGCTTTACGTCTTATATCGTATTTACATTCTTCTTTTTTTCTTTCCTTTTTTAATTTTTAAATAGGATTCAAGGATACTTTTCATTCAAATGTTCTTTCTTTCTCTTGCCATCCTTTATGCCAAAAAGGACACATGATTTTTCGATTTATCCTCATGAAAAATGAAAAGAAAACAATTCGATCTCAATATCTGTAACATCCTGCCATTTATAGTCAAATGTAACAATTACTATGCCAGGCCATGCAACAGTTTCGAGTTTCGGAAACTCACTGATATTCTCGCATATATTTTTAAGAATAATTTATGAAAACATTTTAAATGAATTTCTCACAATTTAACTTGCGGCAGAGTAATGAGAAAGACGTTCATAATAGACTTAAGAACGTAAAACTGATTCCTGATAATGGGAGAAATGACATTAATTTGGTTATGCTATGTGGAGTAGACATGTTCTCTGCCACAATTTGTAAAGGATAGTGTGTGCCAAGCATTGGGGAATTCAATATGTAATAAGAAAAGTTAATAGAATATCAGAAGCGGGAAGGAAGTTTGTTTGTAACAGGATGGACATTAGGAAATGGGGGTGAAATGGAAACCAGCTTACCTAGAGTCGGGTGAGTTTAAGCTAGATTAGGCTAGGTTATGTTTGTTTGATTTAGGTGATATTACCTTAGGTTGGGCTACGTAACTTTAGGTTGAGATTGGTTGGAGTTCATCAGATTGAGCTAGGTTAACATAGATTAGGTTAAGTTAGGCTAGGATAGAAGTAGGTGTTAAATTAATTAATAAATTTGATTAAGGTGACCTTAGGCTGAGTATGAAGCAAATAATTTGAAGGATGTTTAAAGCCGCTTGTTAGATTAGGTTAAGTTAGGCTAGATTAAGTTAAGGTTAAACCAAAGCGAAAAGAAATGGGTGTTACTTTAAATTAGCCTAGATGATGACTAGTTTAGCTAAGTTTAAGAACTTGTGTGGAAATTGGAGACATTCCTTTTTCCTAAAATAATATTTGCTGAAGTAAAAAAAAAACATCCTAAAATTAGTTAACGTAAATAAGGCAAACATGAGTGAGGAATGTGTGGTGGAATCAGGCAAATGCTAAAATTGAAGGTAAGGAGTAAGCTTAGCCCAAGGTAGTTTAAAGTATGATTAGTTAGGAGGAGAAAAAGGGTAAAATAGGTCAAGGGCTTGCGAGAGCTAGTTAGTTACACGAAAAGTAAATGAAGACAAAATGTATCTATGGAAAATAACCTAATGATATGCAAAATATTTAGTTAAGGTTTGGTAAGTTAATGGAAAGTAATGTAAAATTAACTGATGTAAACAAAGTAAAGAAAGTCTGAGAGTTAAGGAAAAGATTTGGTAATTAGATGATTAATAGAATACCATTCTAAGCACTTGCGTTTTTTAGACTCCTTCTCAATTCTTCATGCCAGGGTTTGATAGTGTCTCAAAATCCCTTACGTTTCAATGAGGGCATAATCACTCTCCTCTGCGCCACTTAACGATTTTATTGTTAAACAATTTTTGCACTGAATCGTTTGATTCAGACATTGCATTCGCAGTATCTTGATGCGCCTGACCACCTCCATATCGATAGACAGCGCATCCACTTCAAGTTTAATATGTTGACGATGTGTTGCGTAAACTATGTTGGGTTAATATAATTTACAGAGAATTTTTCTCTGGAAGATACCATCCGCTTCTGTAGTAATAGGATTTGTGTTTGTCGTAAGAGGGCTTTGGCACAAAAATCACTTGCTATCGCCCGTAGATTGTTTGCAAACAATACTCATCTCCTTGTTTCGAGGCTGACATCATCATGTTTATTAAAAGGTTTCACGAAATGTAGTTGCCCATTTTATTGTAAAATATCTCATTAAGATTCTCGCAATAAAAACATTGTGAATTCTTTTTTATGTCTTCTATCGGCTGAAAATGGATGCTTCGAACTGGTAGTTGGAGTTTTTGAAGGAAAAGAAGCTATATCAGTTGAATACGGAGATTCTTTGATGATGTTTGTGGGGGTTTTGTCCGCAAATTTATTCACAATGATTGTCTTGTAAGATTTGTGGGTTGTTACCCCACAAATCTGGTCTTTTCGGACTTGCTTGACGCATAAATACTATTACATCATATTCTTTATTTATCATTTGACCTTTTGGTAAGAATTACGAGTGCTTAAAGCCGCGATAACCAACATCAACATTATATTCTAAACTAGTAAACCTATGTCTTATAGCCAGATATAATTCGCAACTAGTGCAGAGCCACCGAGTTTCATACCCAAATGGTACGACTTGATACGAGAGACCCAGAAAGTTTTGCGGCTATTTCTTTCAAATTTAAGCCTGTTTTCAGCCACCAGTTGAAAACATTGATGGTAGACTAGAACGAGAGAGATCTGTGATAAGACGAGCAGTGTAAAGTTGTGAACAAGAAATTAAGTATATCAATGCAAACATGAATAGGTTGTGTAAAGTGGAACTATAAAAGAAAGTACAACGTGGTGAATTAATTTACTTTTACATCAGTAAAGAATTAAACTGCAGGAAGAGTTATATTCAATTATATAGGAGCACCGCAATAACTTTTCTTCTAAATTTTAAAAAATTTCTATTGTATTCCAGCTCATAAGTGGGGTTAATTTGACTTAGGTAAGTTAGTTGTAGGAAAGTTTTCAAGAGTCACAATGTTACATAAATAAGATAAGGAGTTTGGATTGAGTTCGAATGTGTTAGCTTTACTCATTTAGAACTTATATTACAATTATACAATATATATATGCGTTGTATTTAATAAAATGAAATAAAGAAATTGTAGTATATGATGGAAAAAACGTTCTTTTTGGCAATAGCATACCAATAATTCAAAGTTTCTGTCACAAAGGGTGTCTTAATTGCGTCTAAGAAATTGTATCTACTTAAATAATATTTCAATTCATAACTTAAATTCCATACCCTTCCATTCCCTAGAATGACACGTTCGTCTTTAGTTCATCTACATCGCTGAAGTGCCCACCACAACTACAGCATTTCCACACGAATTACTTTCATCCATTTGTCAAACATTGGCAGTAACGTGACCATATAGACCTCCTGGTGCCTACTAATGATACCTTAAGCAGTATCATTTCCTACGAAATTGATTCACCTATCCGATGATTGCCAGATCTAGGTTTCATTATGATGATTTCTCTCCGTACGAGATTGGCACAACAACATTGGCCTATTGCCTGGACTTAACAGTCACTCCTGATGTTTGCTATGTGTGCGCTGCGTCAGGTGTTTAGCTCTTTGACGTTTATTGACATAACATAAGCTTAACAGCGTAATCAAATAGGATACCCCGGGCATCCTATTTGTGGGGGGACAACAACAGATTGTGCGTGCCAATGGAGTAACATTGGGTACAGCTGTTTAAACATTCGGTCAACAATTTGGAGAGTAAACTCAACCTTTTAATGCCGACTTCAAAGCCACATTGGTTGGCCGTATTCTTCTCCCACAATCTGGTCGATTTGCATCTGTGTGTGTAAGTGTAAATGTAGGTTAGATCGGTTTTAATACCATTCATTGATTGGTCAAATGGCTGAAGTGAAAATGGAAAAATCGTAGCCTCCAAACCGCAAAAACTAGATATGGATTTTGCTTCTTAGCATTGAAATGAACACAAGTGTGAAGCAAATACTGGCATACCGGGTGGAAAGGTGCGCATATTGTAGAGGTGCTGAATGGAAAGCTCTTCAATAAGCCTTTTCACTTGATCGGAAAATAGTATCTGATGTAACCAATGTCAGATGGTGTTTTGTAAATAAATACTTATGGAGAATGACGTAAACGAAATATTCTTAAGATATGAAGTCATAGCATTGAAATTCCCTTACTTTAGTTTGGCTTATTATGGAAGTCATTTCCTCCGCAACCAATATATCGTAAAATCAGATTGCCAACATATCAATAAGTAAGAATTCATTTCATTTCAACAGCAAGTTGTAAAATCTGCAAAATTGTAGCAGATGGCAACAACAGTGGCAGCAAGCTATACCAGAACAATGAATTGTTTCTTACAGTTACTTTTGCCATTCTATTCAACGTTTATCTTTTTGTTTGACTAAATCTAAACCTCTGGATATTCCATTTTAATTTCATGCCTTTTATTATTCACAATTTCAGAATTACCCGCCTTCACCATACCAACAAAGGAAAGACTTCAATTGGAACACATTGGCTCGATAGCATCCATTACATCACTCGGATTACTGTTTATTCATCATGATGTGCGGATGCAGAAGCAAATTATAAAGAACCAGCAGCAGGAGGGGTGATTGTTTGAGAAGAGATTTATCGTACACACGCCACAATTGATTTGGAGTTTATTGGCAGTTTGCTGCTCCAACGATTATGAATAAGAAACCGCCTTTGCCCATCACGGCATTCATTGGCGGACCACAAACGAATGCGCCCTCGATAGCGGCCAACAATAGCACCAATACACAAACAGGCTCAATGTGCTTCTCAACATCAGCGGGAAAAAGTGAAAAACAAAGGGATCACCATCAGGGAAGCGCGGGAAACTCGGGTGGCCTTTGCGGTTGCCACAAGGCTCCAAAGTCTCATTGCATCTCAGCTACAGGTGGGCCATCAACTTGGTGATTGATAACTTTGTAATTTGATGTCCTGATAACTTGACAATTTCATAACATGATGATAATAAGATTACTTAATAACTTGATAATTTAATAATTTGATAACTTAATAATTTAATAATTGAATAATTTAATAACTAGATAAGTTAGCAACTTGATAACTTGTTAGCTCAATACCTTGATAACTCGATAACCTGATAACTTGATAACTCGATAACTCAATAACTTGATAACTTGGTAATTTGATAACTTAATAACTTGATAATTTGTTAATTTGATAGTTTG
>JAHXMU010000006.1:2656305-2695718 GCA_019455685.1 Philornis downsi
CTTAATAAATTGATGATTTGACATCTTGATAACTTGTTAATTTGATATCTAGATAACTTGACAAATTGATAATTTGATAAATTGATAACTTAATAATTTAGTAATTGAATAATTTAACAACTAGATAAATTAGTAAATTGATAACTTAGTAGCTTGATAAATTGATTACTTGATAACTTGGTAACTTGATAGCTTGATAAATTGATAACTTGATAGCTTCATATCTTGATAACTTGATAGTTTGATAACTTCATGATTTGATATTTTGATAACTTGTTAATTTGATAGATAGACTAGATAACTTGATAACTTCATAATTTGATAACTTGACAACTTGATGATTAGACAACTTGATAACTTTATAATTTGATAAATTATTAATTTGATAAGTTGGTAACTTGATAACTTGATAATTTGACAAATAAATTACTTTTTATATCTCGGTATTTTGCAAGTTTGTAAAAATATTTATTTTTGGTTTTCTTTCAGGAGTGCTGATATTGGTCCTTTTGTACACAGCAATGGGTTCCATTATATTCGTTACATTAGAAGGAGAATTGGATGACACCAGCTCCTTGGAGACAGCTGTTGCTGCCTCAAAGCCATATCCACGTAATGAGCTAGCAAACGCTGAGATCAGATCAAGGTACGTACAAACAACTAATAGTTCTACCGAGACTTGACTTTTCGACAGAACTTTTTGTGAAACATTTGGTTCATAATATATGACTTAAAACGTTGTTTCTATTAAAAATAGTCGCAATCAGTATATGACTGCAATTAAATTAAGTTTCGGCAGAACTCATTTCCCTTAGGGCATTTTTGGTAATATGGTTCTTTTATGTGGCCGCTTTTCGTGTTGAAATACACTAACATTTTGCCTACCTAGAATTTAACTCATTTCAATATAACAAGCGCTGCCGCTCCTTTTCTTAAGCTAATGACCAGACTGCGTTTATTATAAGTAGATTGTCCTGAAGCTATTTTTTGCTACTAAAATATTTTCGGATATCATTTCTAATATGAATCTTTAACTAGAGCATTTAGGGGGATTTTTGATCTTTCAACATTTGTGGAAATATTGATTCTTTATTACATAATCTGCATTTTCATGAAATCAATTTACACCGACCGTTACGAAATCAGTTGGAACAATTATTCTCGGAATTTCTAATAATGATTTTGTGTTTTGGAATGCCTGTTCCCGCCAGTGTTTTTCAATTGATATTTAATATTCAATGTAGTATTTAGTTAATTAATTATTTATATAACATAATACACAGCCGCACACAGTCATTCACGCGGCACGGTTCATTAAATAATCACAAATAAACAATATTAAATAAATATAATTACCAGAATGGCTAAATGCAATATGCATTCATGAATATATTTCCTAATTAATATTTCGAAAAAAGGTGTATTTGAACAGAATATTATTTTTGATTATATTTATGGGTTAAGTGGAGATATAACTGTGATAATGACGATATTGCCTACAGTGGAGAATAAAAGTGAGGAAGCGATATTAGTAAGCTGTCATTTATGGCCTTGAAACTATAACTTTTCGAAAGAATTTCTCTAAAAGATTGTAGTTTTGACGTCTATACTCTTAAAGTTAGTTCTGGTAGTAATAATATAGAAATTGTAAGCGAAATAAGTAGTTTTGTTCATATCTCAATAAAGAGTTATGATAGAGCTTCTCACATTGAAATCAGCTTCTAAGTAAAGCTACATTCCAAATGTTATAATAGTTCCAATATTTGTGGCTGCAGTGACCAAGACAACTTGTTGTGAATAAATTGATGAAAACACAACGGATAAGTATACCGAGGATCACATATCCGTATCGATTCATTACAACAACAGCGGCAATACTTGAATCGGATTTTCACAAATAGATATTTTACTGAAATGAAACAAAAACATGTATAGAAACTCAAATGAGAGTCGGAATCAATTGGAAAGCTTGCGAATAATGATCGTTTCCAGAAATAATTTAACGATGAAGGTGCAGCAGCAGTAGGAACCGCAACGAAAAGTAAATATAGATATCCATAGGTTAGGTCCCATTATTTGAAAGTTAAAGAGAAGAATGTATGAGTAAAAAGTAGCGAGCAACGTTATCAATATCCTGATACATGGATGCATGAAATGCTTAGGAACAAAAGGAATTTGTGTATATACATTTTTAGTGCTATAATGAGATGAAGCTTCAACGGAATTTCAAATCTACACGGAAGAAGAGGAACGTAGATTTGTTTGCATTGAATGGAATCGAGCCAAGTGCGTTACCAGAACCAGTCTCTCACTAAATGTCCTTGATGGTCAGTCTCTGAGAATGGACCCAACTGCTTATCCATTCAACTTTTAGTTTGCATAGTATTTTGATGGCAGCTAGATATCGATTGCAATAAATCCAATTTTGTTCGCCTTATGAACGAAAGTTGCTCTCAAACTTTAATTTTGGAGGAGATTTTGAACAACTGTTCTTCGCCTGCAGGCTCATTCATATCTCTTATATCCAGAGTAACGAAATTGCCAATATATCATTCATTCACCGCTCAAAATATGTGTAGGCACATGTTTAGATTTTTGTGTCCAACCCTATCTTCTTTTAAACTTCAATCCGAGTTCCCTTCTACCCGTTTGCCTCATTTCAATAACTTTAACTCTAATATTGGTAGGATTTAATACTACCTTCGTATTTCAGATGAGGACTGCGTAGATTTATTTTAATTTGTCGTTATTGCCTTTTCCACTCTTTTTTTGCTCCTTTTAGAGTTTTTTACTTTCCAATTGCTATTACCGACATTGAAAGCTTTTCATTGTAACAACCCACTCTGATTTTTCATCCATCTGCTAACTTTTCACCTTCTGAGATATCTTAAAAACGGAGCTGCAGATACCCTGGTCAGAATATGATTTCCTAAACTCTCTTGAGATTTTGCTCTATTTCCCATCAGCAGATATAGACTATTAGCTGTGAAGACCTGGGTTTAGTCTTTTAGTACCAACTGTAGCATGCCAAGGTAGTTGTCTGTTGTGATTGCAGATTAAGATGCCAATTTAAAACTCTTGTTCAGGATTCATTGTCCTTTCCAGAGCAGTACCGTATCGAGATTGTGATAATGAAGATGGTGTATACAAGGATACGTAGGGGATGGCTCCCAGCATGGCCTAAAAGCTCTTTCTTCTTCAGTCAGATTGAGTTTTATCTGACTCACTATTGCTAACTGATCCTACATATCTATGACAGATGTAAACCTTTTGATTGCTTTCTAGCTACTTTTTCCGCATTTAAACTTTCTTATCCTTTCTTTTTGCTTAATATTGTTTTTGCTTGGAAAGCCACAATGCATAAACCGATCTTAAAGTGTAGTATTTATCTGGAACAAGTTCAGCCCTTAACGGTTTCTAAACTTACTCAATGTACTCTTCAAAGATCAAATTTGCTTAGAACTTTCCATTAGTTTTAAGCGCATATTTTTTCAATTGATATAGAGATGCATTAGCGTATATGCGACATGTCTTCCATTGAATTTTCTTTTCAATTCAATTTAAATTGCACAAACTTGTGAACTCATACTTAGAGGATTTTTATTTTCTATCTTCTGTACCGCTATCTGTCGCTCTTTGCATGCAATGTGTGAGAAACTGCGGCCTAGGTATAAGTAATATCTGGCTGACGAGTTATGACTTTTATAGGCATACTAAAAGTACCGAAGTTAAACATACAGATAGACAAGTATCAATTTTTATAAATATGACCATGCGACACCTATCGTATAGTAAATGTACTATCATATGTATAGTAGAAGATTATCTTCAATATGTTGGGCATAAAATATTTCTCTTAGAACAGGTACGCTCCGATCTCAGAGATGCCAAGGAAAATAATTTTCAAACTAATGCTTCATGAAAATGTTTCATAAAATTCTACTTTCCCACAGAAATTAAGCTCGATTTTAAAATTTCTATGCGAGAAATAATTAAAATAAATT
Source organism: Philornis downsi (assembly GCA_019455685.1). Taxonomy (NCBI): domain Eukaryota; kingdom Metazoa; phylum Arthropoda; class Insecta; order Diptera; family Muscidae; genus Philornis; species Philornis downsi. The sequence continues at coordinate 2,660,310 of JAHXMU010000006.1, forward strand.
CATCCACTACTAAAAGGTTTTGTTTCTGTTCCTTAGTGTGTATTTCACAGTGAGAGAGACATGCAAAAAGCAAAATTTTCGACGACAAACTATGGCGTGTTTGAACGGCGGCTGTACATTTTACATTTAAACTATCGTTATGATTTTAGTTCCAATTTACTATAATATGTTTTCATTTGAAATGAAAATAAAAGCCAAATAATCTAGTTTTAGCTTTTAATTAATAAGCTAAAGCTAGTTTTTAAATAAAAACTTCCACGCAATTAAAAACTATTGTGTAAAGTGAAAAAAAATACATAAAATAAAAAGTATAATAATAACCAACAGCACCGCACAATTATACAATGACTGGTAAAAGTAGGAAATATGTAAATCAGACAAACCGATAAGTGTTAAGACTTACATTTTCGTAATGATTGCTGCATAATTTTTTGGTGTCGTCCAGTCGATCCTTTGCTGCTTTCCTACCGTTTGTTATTGTTTAAGTGCGCAAAATTGTTTAACATGCAAATCAATTTGTCCTGTGGCCTCTGTGGAGGGAAAGTATCTTTGTTCTCACTGCAGTTTATAGAGGAGAAGGAGGAGTACGCAAGGATATGGGCATTGTACACATTATGGTACAATTATCTGAGGATTTACATGAATTCATCCGTTTACAACAAAAGTTGTTTTGTGCTGTGGTGGTAGTTGTTGCTGCCGTTGTAGTTGCTGTTGTTGAACAACAACATTTATGTGGGCATAACTTAAAATTAGGACGAAAACAAGTTGGGGAAAAGTTTGTGCTGCTTTTTTTTACCGATGCGCTCGAATGCTTTCCCAGGATCAACCAGAGGAGATGTGTACATTGTGACAGGACCAGAGATGGATTTAATTTAATAGAAATACGACTTAACTTGAGTTAACAGCAGCCACTGACTGTGCGAGTGTTGACAATGAATGAATTGGAAAATGAGGACAATTGTGTCCTGATGGAGACAACAATGATCATGAGCGCCAGGATAATGATGTTGATTACAATGGAGATTTTAATTCGGTTGCAGTGTTTTGCATCATTATTGTGCTAAGGATAATAACGAAGTAGTCGGGGCAAGTGGTAGAATCATAGCGCAAAGATGAGACTTACAAGAGTTTTGCCTTTAAGTAAATTTTATTGTTATGAGCAAGTAGTAGTAGCAACAGCAGTAGCAGCCGCTGTAGTTGTTTTTACAAAATGCAAAATTTATATGTCCATCCAGCCGGTGAATACATTCAAGTTGGCCATCCACTTGTTATTTTACTTGGGCTGTAACTGTCATATACATATACATACACAAACACTTGCTCTCTCTTTCTCTGTCTTTCTTTGTTCTGTCATAGCGATGTTCTTTTTGTGCTGTTTTTCATATCGTCGTTCTTAAGTTGAAACAGGAGTGTAAGTGATGTACATGATTAAAAGGAAAGAAAGTCTAACAAACAGCCAACAAACATATTTGCTTACATGCCTTTCCTTGTTAAAGCGTTGTAGATGTGGCCATACATAAGACTATACTTGTATATCCTTTATTTTCATCTACTTATATCCTTCTTGTGTACACAATGCCAGGACATGACAGCCTTATTACAATAAGTTGTCATCGTGTACAGCTCCACTTTGTCATAGTTGTTACCATTTCCATTTTCCATCCTCAACATTTCATAAGGAGTTCTTTTTCTGTTTGTGGTGTTTTTTTTTTCTTATTGCACCATTTGTGGTTTCGCAAAGAAACTCGTTTAACCTTCAATGATTTCTTATATATTTAGAGCAGCCATTCCGGCTGTAATATTGTCAAATAGTGGATTGTAGCCACAACCAGTGCTTTGTTATGAAGGCTTAGGAATTATCGCTTGGTTACAAATGACAGTAAATGAAGCAAGTTGATGGCTTCTAGTGAAGAAATTTAGCCAATTGCAAATTGTGGCATATTTTCTGATGTCTGTAGTCACTTTCCTACAACTGCTGTAATATTTTTCCTTTGGCTTTCGCTGGATGTTGTAAATTTACTCACTCAGGTCAACAGACTGGAATTGTGTAATTAATGTTGTGTTGTGCCAGAACAAAACTCTTGCGACCACTTCCATCAGCTATGCCAGTTGTAGGACCTTTTCAAGTGCTTGGATGTTCCAAAACTCAAATTAAGGAAGCAACTAAGTCAGTGTTGATTATCCTTAAATGTTACTGATACACTTCCATACACACACACACACACGCACACACATACACACAATATAAACAGAAAATGGAAGAAAAATATTTAGTTTTTATCAAATGTAAACAAAACTTTGGCAATTTTGTGGCATTTGCCACGTTGCTTAAGTAAGAGTGGCAATAGTCTAAGGGGAAGCAGTAGATTGTGTGCATTGTCCTTAAGGCTTCAGTGCAACCTAGTTGTATTTACTGCTTTCTGTTTCTATACAGGCGCTGGAAGAAATGCTCCATGATAAGAACCTCTCGACCCTATTCAAGTCACTGTGCTGTGTCTATCTTTAAACGAAACTCATATACAGCCATAGACAAGGATTTAAAACAACAAAATATTTATTATCTTCCTTACTGTAGACGCAGTGGGGGTTTCGTTTACACACCCTAAGGAGCAGGGGAGATATGCAAAATGTCTGCTAAGCGAACGCTTGTTTCGATCGAGATATTTCATGCAGTTCATATTTCTTATTTTAAATTGCATTTAAGAGTATTGAGGGGAAAAATATGTGACGGTCATAAGCACAGCAAATGGAAAAGACAGAGAGAGCGTGGATGAAGGGTAGCGTAGGAGACGAAGAGAGACTGTGAAAAAAAAAGAGAGAGGGGGAAATTTATCTATAATTTCTAATACAGCATGTTTACTTTAGAACAAAGTTTAGAGGTTCTGTGTTCACAATCATTATAAACAAAATGTCGAAATATTCTTTGTGATATTCAAATGCCACTGAGTTCTAGAGAGTTAAATTTTGAGTTGAGGGATCGGAGGTAAGCAGATTTGTCCGTAGCTGAAGCAGGAATTGTAGTCGATTTTTCTTCAAATTGCGTCACCAACTTCGTTTCAAAAAATGTTTCAGATGAACTGACGAACATTTTGCACAAGTGCAGAAGAACAAAGAGTGTAAAAAAAGACATGGTAAATTTTACCAAGCGTTATATTGCAATACGATTGATAAAAATTGAAGTAACTGCAGTATACTGAGCGGACACTTACAAATACAAAGGAAAAGTAAAATATCAATAAATCAAAGCGACCATAATAAACCAGTTATCCGCTGTCAATCCTATTGAAATCGGCTGGAAATAACTTCGAGTTTAACTGCTGAAGGCGAACGCGAAATAAAGCCAATTATGTGGAAACCGGCAATATCTGAGATTTATCACCACAACAACATAAAATGTATCTCCGTAGATGTTTCATATTCTTCTTCTTAGGTTGCAACTGGAATAGACATAATTACCTATTATACGCCGCTCGTAGAAAATAATTCCAAGCGCTTCGATCTTCCACGCTTCTCCTTCAATTCCTCACACCAAGTTTCGAAAGCACTTCAAAAGTCTAGTCCTTCCAACGAAGTTTTGGCCACCCTCTTCACCGCCGTCCATCGAGTTCGTTGTCGAAAACTTTCCATGTCGGAGCATTTGGGTTCATCTGCACAACGTGACCCAGTTAAAGCAATCGCTGTATATTAATGCGTTTGACCACGTCGATGTCGGCATAGAGCTCATACAGTTCATTGTTCATTTGGCGCCGGTACTCTCCGTTAATGGATCCGTGATGGATCCATATATTTTTCGGAGTATTTTCCTCTCGAAAACTGCCAATACTGATTAATCAGCTTGAGTCAAATTCTTGAGTCAGGATTCTACTCCATATAAGAAGACAGGTAGAACCAACGCCTGGTACAGTCAGATTTTTGTTTGTTGAGAGAGGGCTTCATCATTGAATCGCTTGCTTAGCTTATAGTAACATCTGTTAAAAAGCAACACTCTTCTCTTTATCTCCATGCTGATATTATTCGTTTTGTTTGCAGCGGAACCGAGGTAGATGAATTTTTATACCACTTCAAACTAATTGTTATCAGCGTTCACACACTGGGTCAAACGAATAGACTCTTTGTTCGTTGAAACTAATAACTTTCTTTGTCTTCGTTTATCACCAGACCCATTTTCGTCTCGATGCTTGAGAAGACTGCAGTAACATCTAGCAGTTGCCAATGATGTCTATGTCTTCTGTATACGCGAGTAACATTAATTTTTAATAAAGATGGTACCAGTCGTGTTAACTGCAGTTTTCCTCATAATCATCTCTAACAGTATGTTGAAGAGGTCGCACGGTAGACTGTCGCCCTGCCTAAATCCTCGTTTGGTGTAAAAAGGCTCGCCAAGATCTTTGCCTATCTTTACTGAAGACTTCTTGTCAGTCAGCGTCATCCTACAAAGACGTATAAGCTTCGTAGGAATTCCAAACTCGGTACAGTTTTTGCCGTATCGGGCTATCGAAAGCAGCTTTATAATCGACGAAAAGATGGCACGTGTCGATCGTTTTTTCTTGGGTCTTCTCCAGAATTTGTCGTAGTGTGAATATTTGTGGTCTAAAGCCACACTGATAAGGTCCAATCAGGTCAGTTAGAATCGCATTTAGTCTTTCACATATCACACTCGGCAGGACTTTGTAAGCAATGGGTAAAGGACTGATAAATGAGTAAAAACTGATTTCCTGGAGCCAAATTATATTAAGGAGTTGATACAGGCTGTTTATCAGCTCATCGCCACCAGTTTTAAACAGCTTTGCTGGCAGGAAACGATATTTTTATGTAGAAAATATGGTAAATTTGAGAAAATTGATTTATTGGGCATTTTTCATAGGAAAAAGTATCTTCATAAGCACTTTTTATACGGAAAAGAAAACTATCTTCATAGGCACTTTTCTTATAGAAGTGCCTTCATATAAACTTATTACATATGAATATGATATTTTTCATACATAAATATGTTTTTGAAAAATAAAATACAATAAAATTTGTAAAGTACTGAAAGAACATTGCGATATAATTAAAATATGAATGAAATACAATAGAAAATATCAGCAGAATAAAAACAAAATGTATTCCATTTGAAAACTTTTAAAAATAGGTAAACATTTACTTCAAGAAAGTGAAAATTATGAGAGAGCGAGAGAGAGAGAGAGAGAGAGAGAGAGAGAGAGGAAATAAAAAAAGAGATATATAATTTGCAGTTTCAATAACAGAGATATTCTTTAAGATTCTACTCTTTTTGGGTATTACAACCGAGATTGTGGTTTAGGAGTAATTGAGAGAATAACACGTGTTTGGGAGAGAGAGCTGTAGTGGCAGATTAGAGTGGCGTTGAGGCCGTGATATATAGGGAACAATAAGGACGGGAGAGGCCACATTAGAGTGAGGGAGAAATATGTAAACCTTTATTTAACTGCAGCTATTGAACCCTTTCCTATGATTTCTTTAATTTTGGTGAAGTTCAATGCATTTAGATTAATCATTTCTACTGCATAATTTTGTACATTTTAAGCTGTATAGAGCTAAAAACATTTGCTAAGCGGACAATAATATTATTGCGATTGTTATTCAATTTCTTTAAGAACGATATTTAATAAGAAGGTCAAATTGTTAATTTTCTCAAGTCCACTTTCATTGTTGTTCTCATAAAGTGGAGGTTCGTACCATCACTTTTACTTTTTACCTTTTGTAGAATTGATGTATTTTTCTACATCTTTGCTCATTCCAAAACCATTTCATTCACCAGAGAGACTCTCTGTCCTTTTCAACACATTTCTCTTATAGCGTGCGTTAGAATAACCTGCAGCATTGCCATGCATAGAGCATTCTTTGACTCAGACACAATGCTGCGAAAGGGAGGGAGAAAGGGATATCCCTTCAAAATGTTGCAATCAGATATGGAATATGAATATGTTAATTCATGTTAAGTTTATCGGAACCAGGCAATTCAATAAAAAGTTTTATTTGCTATTTAATTCTGATGCTCACTGTTCCATTTGTATGTGAATTAGCAGAGGTCAAGAGCGATTTCTCCTGAATTTCTCATTCTAATGGAAACTACGAATATGTTCATTCTTGAAAAGATTTATCCAAATCAAGCAGTTCAATGGGGTGTTATAGTACGATTACTTTTTTCGATCTGTGGATGGATTTGTGTTAGAGGTATCTCGTATTTGAAGAGATGTGATGAATATTTTGGATGGTAAAAAATTCGTCCGAATTTAGATCACTGTTTAAGGTGTGTCAATAAAGTTTCTAGCCCATAAATCAATTTGTCTGACAGGTATTGGAAGGAATGGTTATATTTCATACCAAGTGTTAAGTTCGGACCATCTAACAAGGCATCATAGTGTAATAAATCCGTTCACATCGGGCGTAAGAGAAGGCATTGCCCGATCCTGCTAAAATTTTGAATTTCAGTGCAGACTACTGCTTTGATTCATACACGCCAAGTTTGAACACAATCAGACACTATAGTTTGATAAAATTTTTATGCAAGCAGATATATTTGCATGGGAAATAACAGAAATTATGACGTTCTAAGTATGCTGCCAACATTTAGATGCAGATTAACATGTTATTAATTAAAGTTAGGAACATTTTTGAACAGCCAACTACCAGTTATCTATTTGGCTTAGTTTGGCAGTTTGTTAACTAATTCAATTGGATATCAAATATCGCAATATATTCAGCCGCTACTGTATGCCATGTGCCCCCATTATAGGAGACGGTTTTATTTTCCACAGTCAGATGCACATACGCGCATACATGCAAACTTAGGGAATGTTTTTATGTATTTGAAAATGCAGACTTGCAAAATTTCCATATTTTTTCATGCTCTGCAAAAGGATAGTTTAAACGCCAAAGGACTTTCTGCCGCAATTTCTTTGTATGTGGGAATTTTATAGTTCATTGCTGCGTTAGATATTTCTCAATGTACATTTAAATGTTCGCTTCCAGATTTCAACTAACAATACCAACGATAACATCAAAAAGAATTTCAGGCTATCGACATGTTGTTATGGTGCATTACAAAGCAGTATTGCAACATTGTGTTGAAAGGACATGTAAGGGATTGTTGGATGGCGATGCGATATGAATGATGTTAATAGTAGTTTCGAAAATAGTGGCAAATTTTCTTAGGAAAATAAAATACTTTTAATTAAAAATTTTTATGTTAACTTTAATATTAAATGTGCACTATGTCGGCAAGACGCAAACGTTGATAGGAATCAGTTGGAAATGATAAATTCTCTGGCGTATAATAATTTGTACACTTTGCTGGTACAATTTTATTTTTGTTATCCCAATTTATCCATTCACTTGCCCAATCGATTTTAATTACGAAATCCAATGTGCGTATATAACAGCTGAAGCTCCGTGGCCATCAATCACGATAGACCGGCTATCGATTAAAAAAATTGTGTAGATATGTTGAAGACAGTTGGTGATAATCAATCAAATCAGACATAATTTTAAAATTTTTGTTAATTTTTTAATATTTTTTTAAGTATCCTTCGTACTCTGGAAGATTTTCTGCTGGTGAGATATGAGTGTAGTGCTATTTTGTAACCTTTTGAATATTTTTTCACGCCATCTGATGTATGCCGTTTTCTCCAAACTTTAGTATTGGACCACCATATTTTTGAAGTGTAAACATTTTTGTATTTTACCAATATATTTAGTATATTTAACACTCTTCTTCTTAAACCCCTTAGAAGCCTGAAGAGATGTTAATTTCACAATTTTTTAATTACAGTAAAGGGTAATTTTTTAATCGTAGTTTTTATTAAATTTTTTTATTAGAATCGATAAATTGTTCTTTGCTATTTAATGTTTAAAGATAATTTTATGTAAATGTTGTCCGCGGTTCCGTCTCAAAATGTCCATTCGGAGGGTCTAATTTTTCGAGCATTTCATCCTGTATTTCACGAATAATGCGTGTTGTATCCTGTAAGGCTTCAATGGTGTTCGGCTTGTCCACATAGACTAACGACTTGACATAACCCTACAAGAAGTAATCAAGAGGCGCTAAATCGCAAGATCTTGGGAGCCAACTCACAGGGCCGCCAAATCGAGAGATAAACTGCTCGCCAAATTCATCCCTCAACATATCCATTGTCTCACGAGCAGTTTGGCATGTTGCATCATCCTGATGAAACCACATGTCAACCAAGTTCAACTCAGCCAATTGGGGCAAACAAAAAATCGCGTATCATGGCTCGATATCGTTCGCCGTTGACGGTAACGTTTCCTCCACGGTCGTCTTTGAAGAAAAATGAACCGATGATGCCACCAGCCCATAAACCACACCAGACTGTCGTTTTTTCGAGATGCATCGGTAATTCATGTACGGCATGTGGCTGGTTATCACTCCACAGTTTTGCTTGTTTACGTATCCGAATTGTTGATTTAGCAGGTCGATTGTGACGACCATAAAATGGTTGTATCAAACGATGCACATTTGCCACCGTACACGAATTTTGATAATAAATTTCAACGATTTCCAATCGTTGCTCGTTTGTTAGTCTTTCCATGTTGAAATGGCAGAGTATACTTTACACTTTTCACTTTAACAGATAACGTTCGGACGCCATTACCAACCAGTGCTGCCAACCTGAGAAGCTTAGATCTTAAAAAATCACCCTATACTATGAAAGAATTGGTTGTATTGAGCACCCAGTGTCCTGGAAGTGGCAAATTTGTATTTTAGCTATTTTTTCATAGAGCACTTTTGGAATAATTCTTAGCGTCATGTTAGTATCAATTTTTCCAAATACTCGGGTAATTTTTCAAGTTTACGTAATACGGGTACATTTGTTCCTTTAGAAAATTGTTACTTCATAGAAAACAATTGGTAGAAGACAATCCTTGCATTTAAAATTTGGAAGCTAAATTCTTGAATACTTTATTTATTGTTATGCCATGTTTTAAAGATATAGACAGAGAGGGATTGTAACGATTTTCATATAGAAAGTGTTTCGAATATTTTTAGCACAATTTGATGGATGTCGTAATTTAATGCTATTTAGAAAACAATGGTTAAAAAATGATCGTTTAGAGCCAAAGTTTTATTAACTTCACGGTTGGACGCTCGGTTTGTGAGATATGGCCATACTAATATTTGCATTTTAATTTTTTCACTTGGCGACTTTTCCAATATTTATTATTATATTTTGTACAATATTATGTCGCTTTCGCAAACTGAAAACTGCAAATTTATTGTATTCACAATTTCTGTATTTGGTGATTTTTTAAAGTATTTTTTGGTACACTTCTTCCGAAACTCAAACATTGGGGCATTTTTGCAATTGAAGGCTCAGCTCCTTAACCATGAGTCAAAAAAGATTCCGGTTGGTTCTCGTGTTGGGAACCGAAAGTGTGGACTTATATATTTCTTGGAGTACTTTTCTCTTAAATTGGACTGATTCATACGCTTGTACGTAATCCTACTAAGATAATTATGTTGTCGCTCAGACTTAATAAAGTTAAAAGTAGTATCAATTGTCAAACAAATACATGTTAAGAGTTGCTTAAAATTAGGATAGCGTTTAATTTGCGTTAGATTCTAAAGAGATCAATGTTTGTGTCTGAACAAACTTTGTTTTAGCACAACTTACTAAATAGATATAACAAATCAGGCTTAAAACTTACGAACTTTCTCTTGTGGAAGTCCGCTTCATTGATCTAATCCCAGACCAAATCATTATTCCGCCAGCAGTTTTCTTGTGTGCTTTTGTACTTCCGAGTCTGTGGTGTTATTGATTTTCTATTGTTTTTCTCTTAGCATTGTATTTGCCGTTAAATGTCATTTTCATTCAATTTCATTTCAAACGTTTTTTCCTTCATTGTCTTTGCCATTTTGCTCTTCATTTGCACACATAACTCAGTTTTCTTTTTGTCGAATTTTCTTAAAATTTATATTCGCTTCATATGTACGAGTTATGCGAGCTTTATAGTATACGAGTGTATTTAGATGCTGAATATGTTGTGAATACGAATTTATATTAATTTCAAATAGTACATCTTGTATTCGTGTGGTAGATGAACTCTGCTATAGTTGATTTTGTTAGTTTATGCAAAACGACTGCAGCTGCAGGTCAATACAACGTATGGCACGAAATTTTGAGCGGTAAGGAATAAAGTGAGTAAATATAGAAAAGTTGAAATAACTTTCTCATACAAATTGTGTAAATAAATGTTCAATTTATCGTATATTTGTAATACTAATACATGTAATTAAATGCCATCATACATGTTTCTAAACAGGGCTGTAGGATAGGAATTGGGGTCGCAGTTCAACAGATTTGAAGACGAAGTAAGATCGACTTCAAAGTCGATTTTTTGCGCGACTTCCACTCCAGATCAAAAGAAGAAAAAAATAAATAAATAAATAAAATAATAAAAAAATAGCAATAAATAATAACAAATAATAATAAATAAATAATAAATAAATAATAATAATAAAAAAATTTAATTTAATTTTCGCCTTAGAAAACGAAAGCTAATAATTAGAATTAACGAAATAAATAAATATATATACATTTATATAAACAACGTGACTGACCGTGGTGCGATGGTTAGTAGACGCGTCTATCGTTCGCATATTCCCGAGTTCTAAAAATAGAATGCGTGGAAGCTCACTGAATGTGAGAAGCTCTTTGTTCACAGAACATGTGTGTGCAGCAGTCTAAGTGGCACCAGATATACACGTCACCTGCTGAGAGTGATTATGTTCCTAAGGGTTGTTAGGTCGGATTTATATTTGTAGGATTGTTTAAGTTATCAATAAAATGTTTGTGGCTCCAGCTTGTACACATGCGCGCATGTGCTCGGCATAGTTATCACTGCTCGTCGCTGTGTGTGGCTAGAACTGGTTATCATGCCGGGAGGGCGTCCGTTCCGCATGTGATAGATAAGTGTTAGGCATAGCTCTGGTAAGATTTAGTTTTAAAATAGTTTAGATTATCAGAATTTTCAATAAAGAAATCAGTGTATTACAACCACTCGAGATGTTCGGGTGTTTCATTTTAAACCGGAATCACTCTTCTATGTCTTATTCATGTGATGCAAAGGAATTTGCTTTCTTCATGTACAGAAAAACATATATATTTCATAAAAAATAGTGAATGCGTATTCGTAATACTCATAAATAAAAGTAATCGTACACGTTTCTGAACAAAGTTCTAAAATCAGAGTTTAAGTTTCAGGAGTCGAAATTCAGCAGGTTCGTTTGAAGCCGCGATAAGATTTGTGGTTCGTTTATTACCATAACTTTAACTGCAGATCAAAAATATTAGGAAAATTTAAAAATGTCATAAAACTAAAATAAAAATAGCATCACTTATTTTGTGCACTTTTCTCGGTTCTTTATCTTTCATTTTAGTTCAGAAATAAATGGAAACAAAGAGTGAGAATGTGAGAGAAAGTATTGATTTGCTAAGTAAATATTTTATAGGATGCAACTGATTTTGGCATGAAACAGGGAAATATTTAAAAATCAACATAAATCTGGATAATTAAAAAAAAAAAAACGATAAAACATTTTAAGGAGAATATCTGACGTGATAAGAATGTGCTGCCTATGTTTAGAATATAATTTTCATAATGGAGACGAAATTCCAGGCAGAGCCATAATTCTTTGAATGCTTTGTTAAGAAGCCAAAAATGTAAAAGTTATCAAATGAGCAACTACAAAATATTTGCTCTTTAGAATCGTAAAACATATTTCCAGTTTAACGTCGCTCTATTTATATAATAGTAAAATTACGTATTCTGAAAAATGTTAAACTATTTGAGAGAACACAAATTTACACAATGGCTGTGATAAAGACAAACATATTTACAGAATGGTGTTACTTAACATAAACTTACTTCTAGAATGTTCTCATTTACATAGCAGGTGAGAAAGAGATAACAATACATGATAGTTGAATATTCTGGGAGTGGTGCTAACGATCTTTCTAGAATATACACTTAGAGAAATTACACTTATATACGTATACTACAGCTCCTCCCGCCAAATAGCGCATTATGTTGTACAGTGGAATGAATATACGTTGTACGACTGCCTACCTATAATATCATAATAGCCACAGTTTAATTACATCTCAGACATTGTTAATTTAAGGTAGAACTTCGGTGGCTTCAAATCAAATGAAAGACGATCTATTGTACTTGTAAATGGTTTAATGATATGACGTTTATTTAAAAACGGAGGTGAATTGAGTTCAAAGTTTAAACTGAAAAAAAAAACAAGTTGACTGGGTACATCTGCACAGAGAATAAATTTTTGTAAATATCTACTAATTTGGTGCGGTGCTTTAAGGATATGCATTTAATTATATTTATAAAATAATCAATTTGAATACTTTTGATATATTTTTAATGCTTGAGTTGGAGTTGGATCCGAGATTGGGAATTCTAAAATTGCGTAATCCAAGTTGGAACATCGTAATTTCATAAATACGAGTATATACTTCATTTCAAATTCCACAAACATCAATCATCAGTGGCTCACGATGGCTTTCTCTTACTAATAAAAATCATACGCACCTGAAACTGTACTTCATTTAAATTACATTTCTTTAACATTACTTTTCCAGAATTTCGTATCATTTTCACGCCGACTCCTGCGATTACACCAATTGCTGCAAAGTTCATTGAATACTTTTGTAGCACAATAAGTATTTTGATGCCTTTTAAATAATGGTTTAGATACAGCAAATGATAAAGAACGTGATATAGACAGAACAATGTGGAATTCATACTCTTCGGGGAAAATTCTCAAATCAGCTTCTACGGTTGTTATCAGCAGTCATCCTGACACAAAGGATTATTTCTGTGGCTTTGTTTGTGCTTTCAGTTAGATGCAGTTGAATTGTTTCGATTAAAGTTTTACAGAGAATAGCTAAAATTTACAACAACAAAAAGAGAACAGAGAAAACGCAAATAAATTTGCATTACTGTAGTTTCGAATATATAAATATTTAAATTACTCAGCGATGTCGTTTTGCTCATGTATGTATTGCTTTGCTCTGATTGCACCACCAACAATTGACAGCATTTTAGCATACTAGTAGAATAAATATTGGAATCTAAACAATCAGACATATTGTTAGTTGGTATTTGCATAATGTCATTACAATGCAATCCAAGCAAATGTTGCAGCAACACAATTGTGGGTAACAAAATTGGAGCGTTTTGTTGAAGAACAGAGTTTTTAATGAATTTGATGGATTATGAAACAATAGATGCCGTTTGCACGGAATACGAAATATTACAAAGGAAATTGGAGGGAACTTAGTTGAATTATCTGGAATTCTAAAAGCTAAATTTATTTTTAAGTTGTGCCACAGCCTTAACAGTCTTATGACGCTGAAATGCTATACGTCATCCTATAGCATATGATTGATATTAATTGGAAAGCAGTTAATAATTGACAATGAATAAAATTACCTAGAGTTCCTAGAAGTAGGCATCATATAAAAATGTTGCCACAAAGGCTAAGTTACTCGGTTTTAATTTAAATTAATTGGAAGAGCCCTAGAATGACTGTTGAGTTGTGTTAAATCTCCTAATAATTTAGTGGTATTCGTATTGCAATCATTACGTTCCTGAAAGTTTGTAGCAATAATTGGTAATTGATGAAATTACCTAGAATTTAGGGCCAATGAAATCATTTGCGATTGTTGTCAAAGAGATTAAATGAGTTTGCTTTAATTGAAATCTCAAGAGTCTTAAGGTAACTATTAAGTTAGACATTATCTTGTGTTGTACGATTGGTATCAATTTACGTATAATTGATATCAATTGATAATCAATGAACCCATAATAATCAATCATACTACACAATAAATAAATATCATTAATAATTGTAGAATTTTGTAAAAGCTATGCACTACAAGGTAAAAATCAAACAAAAACGAATATCTGGATATTTGATATTTTTTGAGGAATTATTTTTGTAGGAACTTGTTCCACCCTTCGAAGCGTAACATGTTCTGAAATCTCGTTTGAATATGTAAATAATCGTAGCAAATAGCATGTTCATGCTTCTCCCAATATTTAGAATTATCATGAAATTTTTAAAAAATCGTTATCTTGAAAAACGACTTTAATTTGGGAATTTCATGATATTTTAGGACACGGAAGGGATGTAGATAGGCAGCTAAATAAGGACCTAAATTATGACAAATAAATTTGGCTTTGTCCTGAATCTATTTACGTTTTTTCCCCTCGCGAAAGTTGCAGCGTAATAACTTGCAGACGAACTGTTGTAGTTTAATTTTTCAAAATATTTAAGAGTTTAGTCCTATTACAACTTAGATTTTAACTGATTGTCATTACTGCCAATCAGATATCAAATGATTATGGGTTTTAAATGGTTTTGTGCTTTATGTACAAGCATTGTGATAAAATCTGTTACAACAAATGAAGCTTAAAGCTCAAGAGGGGAAAATGTATGCGCAAACGGTGCTTTTATGGTATGAAGTCTTACAATTAATATTACTCATACATTAGTAGCAGGTTTTGAACTTAACTGTGCTCTCTTTTGTGGACATTACCCATAACCATAATATATTTCATTGCCATATTGCCAAAATATTTTTCATTGATGGCATAATATATTGGCGGCAAATTGTCGCGTTTAACTTTATAATTAGGTCCTCTCTATTTTATTTTAATTAAGAATGTATTGATGCGATAAGTTTGTGCTGGTTGCGTTTAGACCATAATTCCCATAATGAAAAAGAAATTCCAGGCTGAGTCATAATTCTTCAAATTCTTTGTTAAGAAGCCAATAAATTTTAAAGTTATCCTATGACAAACTAAAGAAATTAGAGCATTATGTTGTACAGTGGAATGAATACTCATTAGAGAATGCATTTACCATTCTCATCTTTATTATTCACTGTCTAATATCATAAAGACCACTATTTAATTACATCTCAGACATGGAAAATTTAATGTTGAACTTCGGTGGCTCCAAATCAAATGAAATACGATCTATTGTACTTATAAGTAGTTTTATGGCAAGAGAGGTGAATTGAGTTCAAAGTTTAATCGAAAAGAAAAAGAAAAAAAAATAAAATAATAAAATGGGAGAATTTATGAATATAAGCTAAAAAGTTGTATTTTACTTTATATTTTATTTCATGTCCATTCAGCTGAAGACATTTCTTCAAATAGGATTTCTTATTCGCTTCATTAACTGTTTTCTGTCAATAAGTCTCCTTCCTTTAAAATTTTTCTTCGGGATTGAAAATGGGACATAACCATAGGTAGCAAATGGCATATGACTACCCATGAAACATCGTGATGAAAAAGAACTTTTATTTACACCAGGAACAACGTCAATGTTGATGTGGTAATGGGATCACGTTTGGCTAAAAGCGATGAGTAGATGAAGAAACTGAGCTGTATTATGATGAAACCTCTCTAGGTATTCCATTGAAATCTTCACACAGCAGCGCTTAAGCTGCTCAGTGAGCGAATGAGGCTTCTTTGATGACGGTTTCATTACATCTAGTAGTTTGTATACTAAATTAATATCTGTGACGTGCGGTACCTCTTTTGAAATTGTGATACGTAGATGTTTGATAACTGCACAAAATCCGCTTTTTCATGTTGCAATTAACAAAATTAACAATTAAACGCTGTTTGTCGTTATTTATAAACTACATTCTATTCCTGAATGTACGGTATGCCTGACAGAGTTGAGAGAACTATTCTCACTATTGTAAAAATGTTGCATTTAATTCAGTTGTTCGATTACTTTTACAAAATTGGTAATTAGGCCTAGAAATATTTGTGAAATATATTTTTACAAGGCGTTGTTTACATTAAATACAAATACCCCCAAAATGTGAGTAGTGGGTCGTTTACATTTTATCAAAGATTCAGTTCAGTTTTTAGTTTAGTTTTTTTTTCTTAGAAAATGTAACTCTTAATAACTCGAATTAGCATTACGCATACGCCTGTGGAAATTGAACTGTTTTTAATTAATATAACTCATACGCGGAGTGACATAAGTCGTTATTGACAAATGTGAAAATATTAATCTTTAATTGATTGATTGATTAAATTTGAAAAATTAGTTACTTGGATGTATATACAGATTCTTGCGCAAAAAGTAATTTTTTTCCCATTTATGGCTTATAGAAGATATTTTCAGAGAAAGTGTGATTCTCATATGCAGACATTTGAATGTGACTGCAGAATCACACTCTAATTCGATTTAGCAATCTCAGCCTCTCTGTCATTCTGTCCATGTATACTTTCAATCAAGGCACAGACCGCAATTATTAGTCGCTTTTAATCTGGCGCTTTTATTTATATGGAACTCTATCGAAAGCGAGCAGTATGTATTCAAGTTTTGATATGGCCCCATAAAAATAGTATCTTCCAGGCCAGGTATAAACGTTTGTCGAAGCCTAAATTTCGGTCAATTTTAGGCATGTATTTTGTTTTGGTTTCATACCAGTCTTATTTTAATGTGGCCCAAATCCACTGTTTGAAAACCCACAGCTTTTTTTTATTGAATTCTATTTCCTGCAGGAAATGGACATCGCTCCATAAAAATTGGTTATACAAGCTAAGTATAATCACCTCTCAAAGCAGCAGTTTCAGTTTGAATTTAACTAAATTTGGCACATAAACTTTGGTTTAGTTACCCAACAACCCTATTTAAAATAGATCATGTCGTTTCCTTTTTCAATATACCAGCTATATAAATGGAATTTCGATAATTGGTGTTACCGGGTTACGGTTTCAATTGGAATTCTCCAATTTTTCAGCATTTTTCAATGTTTTTCATAAGTTACTTGATTTGGTTGTATAGTTGTTAATATGAAACGTATTATTGTATATTAAATGTTAGTGTACACAAAATCTGAAGCTCCGTAGGACTCAATTACTATATCAATTGGATCAAATTAAATACATTAGAATTCATAGAATAGGTAGTATTTATGAATACTCCAGACGACCTTAATTAAAAAAGGCCTAGAAAGACAATCATTAGTAGAAATTCTTCTTTATCATATTATTATGTATCAGTAGTTATTCATTTCAGTGTAGTTTTCTTGACACAATTTTTTTATTTTTAGCAATCGTCCCTTTTAAAAAGAACTTTTACTAAAAAGGACTAAAGAAACATATAAAGGAGACGTGTTTTAGTTCTCAGCAAACTCTTGTAGATATTTTTCACTGCATATTTGTAAAATATTTTGACTGCTTATTTTATGATTTAATGATTTTTCTAAAAAAAAGGCAAGAACAGTCTTTGGAAAATGATAAACGACATTCAAACACATCTGCAATACACTTGTTGAGAGTGTTATATAAAGAATTACCTTTTTTGATACACTTTTTGGAATCTTGATAGATGCGTAAAAATTGAAGGCTGCCCGTATTTTCCTTAAACAACCACTAGCGAAGTTCTTTGCATCAAAAATTTGTAGGACACGTCATTCCAATTGCTTTCCATTTTAGGGCACTTAGAAAGTTTGAATATTTGAATTTGAATGTTGATTTCTATTAAACTTCACTGACGACTTGTAACCACAAGGATAGGCTCATTGTTCATATGTCCACTTGAACAATATTGGACGGAATTAGCAAAACTTTGCAAGGTTGCTTAAAAATATTGATGCTACACAGCGTCCTGGCTGCTGAGAATTAGATAATGCTAGCTTAGTGTAATGGTTTGCCGAGAAAAGCAATTGCGCAACGCAGCAACTTTCCTGCTCTTTCAAACGTACAAAAATTTGCTTGGAATTTGTTTAATTCGCTTGAAATCCATCCTTCCAGTTTACTGTATAAGATATAATGTTTATGTATAATACATAATATTTCACGGTAATGAAAGTTCATGGCAAAATAATATTTGCATTTAATGTTTCATTATAGTCGATTTTCCAAACCGATCCTCGATTTCAGCCGCTGTAGCCCACTTGCAACTATTTGACCAAAATGCTTTTGATACACGAATGATTGATCTTAAACTACTGTGAACCACTGGGGTTCTAAACCAAAATAGGGTAACTGCAACGTAGTGCAACTGCATGTACCCCGTTAACGTGGCCTCTAAGAGCTTTCACCAGTTTATTGGGGTTTCCCATAAGTTGCCGCAATTGGCTACAGTCCTTTGTGGCTTTATTGATGCGTAGACAATCAAAGGCTGTACTCAATTTATATTCCCCCATATATCGTATGTGTGTTTGTGTAAAGCCTTTTGTCTGAGCTTCCCTCGTGTTATGCATATTGATCGTATATTGTTGTTTTTAGTTCCCACTCTCTCTCACTCAGATGGTTCTACATTCCCATTTACATTTTATTGCAGTTGTATTTACATTTTTTGGTGTGTTTTTTGTTCTGATGCAGAACAGCCAAACACCAAACGCACAAAATGAATCTACATGTAAATTTCAGTGAGCGGTGAAAAGCTGCAGAATTGTGGTCTAAAAATTGCTTACAAGCAGAAATATCCTCTACGTGAAGTTGCCTATGTAAGTGCTTTAAATATGTATTTTCTTTATTTGTGAGTAAAAAAAACAAAAAAAAAAAAAAATACTCTTAGAAAAATTGTTAATTTTTAATGTAAAATATTATCAACAGTTGCTTTGAACAAATTGAGTTTGTCTTTGATGGTGAATTTGTATCTTTCTTGGAAGTGTGGTATAACTGCGGCATGTTGTTAATTGACTAGCCTTCGGGGAATTACACCCACCGCTGTTTCAGCCTGCGATTGCTGCTTGTTTTAGAAAAAAAGGAAATATTGAATTAAAATTGGTTATTTGTTTACATTAATAAAATGGGTAACTTTGTCATTGAAATATTTACAAGGTACATTTAATGTACACAAATATCCATAAAAAGTTATTAGTTGCCCGTTTATATTTTATCAAATATATTTTTTTCAAAGAAAACAGTTCAGCTTTCTTTAAAAAATGTAATTTTTGATAACTCAAATTAAAAGCACTTATACGTCTGTGGGAAATAAGTGGATTTCAATTAATATTACTCATACACTGGATGATATACAATTGATTGTGATTGAAAAATTCATACATATAGTACCTAAATTGATATTTGGTTACGTTTGCAAAATTGGTTACTTAGCTACTTCAAAACAAGGGTTTTACACAAAGAATTATTTGTCTCCCTTTGACAGTTAATTAACCACATTTCCAAAGAAAGGCATTCATCCTTTCCCCAATAAATATAAAATTTCTAATGCTTCGAATTAATGAAAGTTGTATATTTGTAGAGTCGTAGTAACTTTTAATAAACATTAATAAAGTATACACTGGTTTAAACAAAAACATATTTCTCTTTTTCTACTTTACTCCGGTATCATAACTGGGAAATGAATGCCTTTGTACTGCTGACAGTAGATGTTATTGTCTACATTCTTGCAGATTCAATAAAAGGCTAACTACTTTATAACAATGCTGCTTTGCTACTACGTTAGAGGAGATAAATATATTGTAAATAATACAAATGGCTCAGAAATTGTAATCGAAAAAAAAAAAAATAATGAAAATGCAAATCGTCTTTCATCCCATAAATAGGATACGTGAGGGCTTCTTACACTTAGCGAGCTTACTTAGATTCTATTCTTAAAAACATCGAATGGAATCTATTTTTTTACTTCGTAACATTTTACTGGACATAATTTTTACTTAAATAGTCAAAGAACTTGCAATCACATAGCGGTTCAAAGAAATAAAGTTGTACCGGATCTCATTTTTTCCTAGAAAGCATATCCGCGCCCACTTTTAATGGAAAAATGTCTCTGTGGGAAACTTCCTATTTAAAAATTTCTCCAAATCACTTTCTATACACAAATACCCAAATACACAAATCTTCTTTACCGAGCCTTTTCTTATAGAAAAATATCCAACAGATATTGGATACCGGAAGCTCTATTATTATAGAAAAACATTTTTGAGCAAAATTTTTGCTTTAATAACTTCGCTTTTAACTCTTCTATAGACAGACCGTTCGCTTCAGAACTTTGTAAGGAAGCTATTCACATATTTTTCAAAAAACAGTTTATTTGGAACGCACTTTTCTGTAGAAAAAAATACCTGTCTTCGTTGACATAATTCAAATAAAAAATCATCTTCATGAACTCCTTTGCTATAAATAATTGTCTTCGTATTCACTTTTCCCATGAAAAGGCGTCTTTACAGACACATAAGTATTTTTCGTTAAAAAAATTGTCTTCATTGATATTCTGGTCTTAGAAAAAAGTTTCTATAAACAGTTTCTCCATGGAAAAAAGGTTTTTATTGTAGAGAAATATCGCCAAAAACACTACACTTATAAAATCGAGCAATCATAAAAGTTTTCTCATAGGAATTATTCATGGTTATTTCTTCTATGGAAATGTGTCATCATAAACAATTTTCCTACACCTCTACGGACCATTCTTCTGCACAGGAATTTTTCCTACTGATAAGTTCGTCCACAGTCAATTTTTCTACGTTTTTCCGTTAACAAGGACACGCATGGTCACAACTTTTATATAAATTTGTACTCAAATTTGTTTTTATATACTGAAAGAAAGGTGATTTTTCTATATAAGCATCCCGTTGCGTTCCTTCAGTAGTTGTGTATATGAACGTACCTTTCTCATTAAACAGTAGTTCCAGTGTCACTTTTCCTGTGAAAAGGTATATCTTTTCTTGCAGAAAAGTTTTTCTATAGTCACTTTTCTATTAGAAATTGAATCCTTAGCATTTTTTAATTAGAAATGTGTATCCATAGTTACTTTTTCTATGGAAGAATGGTCTCCACAGACACTTTCCTCTGAATGAGTCTGCCCATAGACATTTTTCGTATAGACAATTTTCTTCATATACATTTTTTCTGTGAAATAATGTCTTCATAGATACTCTTCCTCTAAATAAGTGCCTTCATATACGCTTTTCCTCTATAGACACTTTTCCGTCTCCATAGACAGTCGGTAGTGAAATTTTCCGTTTATAAAGACACGCATGGTTACAACTTTTATATAAATTTATTCCCAAATTGTATTTATATACTGAAAGAAATGTGTCTTTCCTATAACTAAAGTTTCTTCCTATATAAGCGTCTTCTTGGACACTTCTTCAGTAGAGAAATGTATTTAAACGCATTTTCTTATGGAATAGTTGTTCTACTGCTACTGTTCCTTTGAAGATGTATATCTCTTCATGCAGAAAGCTGTTCCTAAAGACACTTTTTTATTAGAAATTGAATTCTTAGCATTTTTGAGTTAGAAATGTGTATTCATAGATACTTTTTCTATAGAAGAATGGTCTCCACAGGCACTTTTCTTGTAGATGAGTCTCTCCATAGATATTTTTCCTATAGACAATTTTCTCCAATATATATTTTTCCACAGGAAAAAATTTGCATAGGAATAATGTCTTCATATACACTTTTCTTAAAAAAAGTACCTTCGGAGACACTTTTCCTCTATAGACATTTTTTCGGCTCCATAGACAGTTTTTCTATAGAAATAAGTCTCCATGGACACTTTTTCTATTGAAGGGTGTCTTCGTGAACATATTTTCCATTGAAACTTGTTTCTATGGACACTTTACTTGTAGAGAGTTGTCCTATTAGCACTTTCCAATGGGGATAATACCAATTGGAGAATGCAACGTTCGCTATAGAAAGAAGTCTTCATAGATACTTTCCCCTTTGGAATGGGTCTTTACAAGTATTTCCGTTGGGAAATAACTTCATATGCGGACCCCATAGGAGAGTGTCTCCATATATACTGCCCCATGGAAAGGTGTTTCCACAGACAAGTATGAAATTGTAAGCTGTTTTCTAACGCTTACTATATGCGGAAAAAAATTCACATTCTCTTCGCATGATTATCTACAAAGTGATGGTGACTCCTTTTTAGACGGCATTTATGACGTTTCGGATATAATTTTGTTAATTCCATATAACTATAGACGATATTTTGAATATATTGTATATGAAGGCATGATATCACAACTTAAGATTGCCAGACATGTGTTTGCCATATGATTTTTGTAATTAATACGTACTACTCACATGTGGTAACTGAAGGATATTAGCTTGTGCGCATATTTTATATGCCAATTAGTGCCAATGTTAATACAAGGATATTTGACTTTGAATGATGTATTATGCCTAAAAATATACTATATTTCTTGTAGATTTGCTTTAAAGAAAAAAAGAATTATCCACGAATATAGATATTTTGAAATTAATAACCATTTAATTAACTTAATGTAATTAATATCAAACAATTTCAACCGATATAACTGACATTATTCGTAAAGAAACTAAACTTACGTACTTAAGTTATTATGACTCATATGCATTTAATGCAACCACTTATGCAGATTTAATTATTTTTTTTAGTTATGCTAATGATTTGCTTCTTTTCAGAACGGTGGATCGTTTGTGGTCAATAACCGAAGATCTGAATATCTTATATAAGGAGAACTGGACACGTTTGGCAGCTCAGGAAGTACAACATTTTCAGGTCAGTAATCAAATATGAGAGAGTCATTTCTTCCCAATTAATAATTCAAAACTATTTCCGTATTTTGTACTGACTTTATGTTTGATGTCTTTTTAGGATACATTATTGCGTTCAGTGCGCCAATCGAAAATACACCAGACTGGAGTTTCCATGAATCCGCCCACACATAAATGGACTTATGCCTCAGCGTTTTTGTATTCACTGACATTGATTACAACTATAGGTAAGACGACTGTATTGTGTGATGTAGGAAAAAGAAATTACCAGAAGCCAGTAGATTTTGTTCGTACTTCAAAAAAGCTTTAATCAATTTAAACGGTACGTTTTTTCCGTAATGGTGTGCATGATTTTGAGAAGGTTGTCAATTTACGTTGGCTCCCTCCTAAGTCATCACATACGGCGCGCACATCATGTGTCAAGACATGAAAGTGTTTTTCCTATTAAATGTTGTATCCTATTTATAATTTGCTTTCACATGTCAAATTCTTTAATGAAAGCTATCAATAAATCGTTTTTTCATTACACCAAATGGCACAGTCGCGGAGGAAGGAAAACAGAGAACCCTATATAGCAATTTCAATACTACACACGCACGCTCATAAAAAGTTCATACTGACACTCACGCTTACTTACTTATTAACATAGGGACATATGTGTTCCTCGTTGGCGTCTGCTGAATACAGGATATTTTTCTCTATACTGAGGCCTCTCACTAGTTGTGGCCACAGTGAAAATTGTATCACGTTTTGAGGAATTTACAACTTGTGGTGATGGTTGGG
The DNA here is from genome assembly GCA_019455685.1 of Philornis downsi. Taxonomy (NCBI): domain Eukaryota; kingdom Metazoa; phylum Arthropoda; class Insecta; order Diptera; family Muscidae; genus Philornis; species Philornis downsi. Next base: position 2,683,644 of record JAHXMU010000006.1, read on the forward strand.
TTGGGAGGAATGAGTCGACATTAAATTCCTTGTCTTGCTGTAATCTATTTCAAACTTTTTTGCAATTTCGGGGATGTTAAAAGCCAATAAACTGTGATATAAACTTAAATTCCATTTGAATTGATTTTGGCTTTGGATGTATGCCTCGGGCATTTCAAGTTTCGACGAATTGACTGATGTAGCCACTATTTTTGGCACAATAAATTGCAGAAATGTTATTGACTCGGATTGGAATGAATCAAATAAATGGAGCAAATGAATTGAATATCGTTTGCTGCAAGAGGCTACGAGGTTCATGTTTAACAGTAGATAAATAAAAGATGTATGAGGTAGTTAAAATTATGTTTAACTAAGTTGATTTCCGGCGGCAAAAGAGAGGGGGAGGGAGAGAGTTTTATATAATAGATAAAAGCATGCAAACTACATGAAACTACATATTTCGTATTACAAATATGCTTATCACAAATTACATGAACATTATTTTGGTGATTATCAAAATAGCTATCCATCTATCTATTTGTATCAATATAATAAATTTCGCAAGTTTTTGAATTATATTATATTGGCGATAATAAATAATTGCTAACTGAAAACTATTTTTAGCAATAATTAGCAAAAACTAATAATTCATTAATAGCAATTGTTTGGAGACTTCGCTTCCAAAATTAAATAATTTGCGATCAGATACTTAATAACCGAGATATGGACATAACTGTGTGGCATTTGAATAACTCTTCATGCCATGTGAAAAGTGCTGATTTCTTTAAACCATCTAGAATTTAGTTATTTTCTCGATTGGATGCTGCATTACAGAGATATCAACATTTTTGCATATTATCGATTTTTTTTACCAATAAATTTTGTGTCCTATACTGAATGACGTTGACTATCTTAAAAACAGTACTTTCTTGTAGATTTCTTAAAAGCTTTGAAGATTTCTTACCTTTCATATTATTGGCATTCTTTCTCTTAAAACACTTTATTTAACTTTGGCTTATCCCCAGTCAATTGTAGCACTGCTATCAATTCAGCCTCGTTTCTCCAAAGGGATATCAGAGTTAAGTGACTAAATTAATATTGTTCATCGTTCACATACAAATATTAATCATACGCTAACAACAGAATTTGTTATTCTGGTGAACTAAAGAAAAGGGTATAACTGCGAATTTCGCTCTTATTTTGCGATGCTTCGACTTTGTTACGAACATTCATTATGAATGGTCTTACATTTCTCCGGACGGTAAAATACTTCTAGCCCTGCTCAACTTGAAATTAATATTGTTCATTAATATTAATCATACGTTTTTAAGGAGCACAAACTGAATTCTTATTCACGATAACTCTTAAAGAGTTACTAATAAGGGTTCACTGGTACATTTCGTGAAGGAAATTCAGATTAATTTAATTTCAGTTTTTGATGGTACAGCGTATAAAATTTTACCTAACGTATCATCAATCAATCAGACAGTTATTGCAAATTGAAGTAAATGAAAGATATCTAATTTATTGGTGACAATCATTATACTTTATGAAAAATTAAATTTCGCTAATAATCATTCATAATAATTCTGTAAGAACATCTATTGTGGTAAATGTTTTTGTTTTTGCATTTTGTTTGCGTGTTTGTGAATGTGTGTATGTAGACGAAACATCCACTAGGCACGTTTTCCTTCATATTTTTTTAATTTCCATTACCATAATTTGCTTTTATCACTTTGCAAGTATTTTTCTTTTCTTTAATTTTATTTATAAAATATATTGCTGTATGTAGTATCCATCTGTGCCAATATTGGGAACTCATGAACAATTTTTTACCCGATTTCTAAGAAAATGTACACCGGAGTTAATTGGATTTTATTTTAGCGAGAGGATTTGACGTTGCAGGTGAACATGATCAAAACGTTCAAATTGATGTTAATTAATTTTGTTTATATACATGTGGATAAAGTCCGTACTGTAATTGTGGATGTCGTGTTTCCTAGAAACGGGCTAAAATAAAAATCTCACAATTACCTAAATTTACGCTGCCATCTTCGATTTGTATTACCTTCATAGATGTGAACTTATTTAGGTACACACCTATAAATCGGTGTACGTGTCTGTGTGTTGCGTAAATGCTTCCGTAGTTTTCATCAGATTGTGGTGAGTGTGTTTAACGGATTGTTATGTGCACATTTGGGGAGGCTTTTGCAACGATTGTAGATGAATGGGGGTGTCAAGTTGGTGGTTTCAATAAATGTGATTTGAGATGCCAACAACTTTATTGTCTAAAGTATATGCTATAGATTAATTTACTTCAGATAGAAGGGTTTCATTGCTTCGATATCAAATCAAAAATTTATTTTTAAAGAAAAAAATCGAATTGTCGGTTGCTTAATCTAATTTATTACTGAAATGTAAATACGTCAGGTTGTCCGGATTGGCCTACGAAATTCCGATCTTACACCCAATTTTTTAAGGGATAAAGTGCAAATCTCGGAAATATATTTACTGGCGGGAGAACTTGGTACACTCCATAATTTTGGACGATCGTCTAAGAAATTTTTGTTAGATTGGCTGTCGCTCAAAGAAATATAGGTGACTGCATGTGGGCTCGAATTTACGACCAAGTAAACGATGATCGCATACAGAATTCATCATTGCAAGACCAAATGGGAAAGGGAAATGGGCAATTGAAACGTTAGGTTTTGCATTTCTGAAGTGAGCGTGGCACAAAAGTGACACAATAAAGCTTCAAGGAATGTGGTAGCGACGTGCACTGAAATATGATGTGTGGAATTTGACACTTAGGTTTGTGGACATTTTAAATTCAACTATCATGGGTTAAAAACGTCTGAAGGTATTATCTAAAGGATCAAAAGATTTAAGCTTATCCATGTACTTTATTTGTTAAAAGAAATGTTGCGACATTCAAATAACACCACTCCAGTTTGAGGTCTACATTTAGATTTGATTTACAAAATGAAATAAATAATTATGGCTGACCTGGTCAAATGATTGCAGTCACAATAATGAAATCTGGCTAGGCTAGGAATTGTAGATTAAGAAAAAGAGGAACAAAAAAAAAAAAAAAAAAAGAAATAAGGACAATGATTGTTAAATGATTGAAGTTGGAACCCTAAAATATTAAATTAATAATAACAATATTACAACGTTCAATTAAACAGATAAAATTAGACGTAAAGTCTGAACCCTGAAATGGTAAATTAGCAATAATGATGTTACAACTTAAGTTGTGTTCAATTAAAGAGATAAAATGAAACGTAAAGATTATAAACATTGTATTGTTATTAAGAATACTCACATGGTCGGTGTCATTTATATGAGTTGGTGGTCCTTTAATGTTGTATATACAATCCTACGTGTTTTCTGGCTGTAGTTTTTATTGAATGTAAAGCATCTTATATATTAATCATTTAAATAAACAAATGCATTGCCAAAGGCTTGAAAATATTGCAAAAGGATCCAAAATTTAAGAAAGAAGAAATTATAGGGGTGATTAGCGCCATTCAAGTAATAAATTGCATATCATACCTCAATTGTCGATACTGACACATTCCTTTAATAATGTTTTATATTAATATTTCACAATCGCTGTCAGTTTTTATTAATATCATAACAGATAAACTATTTCATAACAAATAAACTGTGTGGACATGTTTTTGCTACATCACAGTGCATTCGAAATTATATAGAGTTTCTATTTACTAATAACCTAACAGCAAATAACGATAACAATAACAATAAGTAGGATATAAAACGACTTGTTTATTAGTGTCACTTCTTATCATCAGTCAGAAGATGTCAGATCCGATTTCCTGGTAGAATATATACATATTATTCATGAGAGCTCATGCAGATTAATTTTAGTTGCTCACATTGAAAATCGGGATTAATACTACTCATACGCAATTTGGTACGAGATTACAGCGATTAATATCAATCATACGGATTCAGGCGGACAAACTTCAGTTTCTTTATTAGAAATTGAATTGATATTAATATTCCCCATACACACTTATTTATGTTGCTGTAGCAGATTATATAAATCAGAATAACAATTTCGGTAGGAAAATAAAAGGCAGACAGGACAATCGAATAAAATTTTCTGTAACGAAAGTTAAACTGATATCACTTTATATATTATAGTAGGGTAACGATTAAATTTTCTGGAGTTCGTAGCCGGTTTCAATTGATATTATCTATTGTATTCTGCTTCCTATATCCTATTGATTTCACTCAATTTCATGTGATTATAGCGACGTTCTAGATAATATAAATCACATTAATATCAAATTCTGTTTCTCTTCACCCTTTCTCCACTTCTATTCTAAAGTGAGTCATAGCCACATAATTGTGCAATTAAGTGTCAGTCATAAAAATTCAATTAGCGAATACCAACACTTATACGCACTCATGTAGTTAAATTAAATTTTTTTCTGCAAAATGTAATTATTTAAGCTGGAAATCGAATTTATATTATTATTAGCCATACACATCTACTTTCAAACGAACTCACGCAGGATAATTTTAAATATTATTAATATCATTGGAAATCGAACTACTATCACTCATGTGCAACTGTGTATGACTTTGCCACAAATGATGCCACCTACACGTTCTTTGACTTCCACTTTTTACTTAATTTGAGTTCACATTCTGTATTTTGTGGAGCTTCCACAGCTGTGTTGGTTGGATAAATTTTCTTCTAATTATGACGGCATACAATTCTGAAGAATCGTTTCTCAGTCCTAATAAGATTGCTCTGGTAATATCCATCTAAACTTTTTAGTTGGTCGTCCGCATACGATGCACGAACTTCAGTTTTGTTAAAGTAATAATTTTACTGCCGCATTTCGCAGAAAAGTTGCATTGCTATCATTCACATTTATACAGTTGACACAGTAATATCACATATCTTTTTTGGAAGAAATTCGTAGCCACGCCTTATTTAATTTTCCTCATTTTTTTAAAAGAGTGCTGTGTTAATGTCTCTCATATTCGCCATAGTTGTGTGATACAGCATTGTCGTTTTTTTGCTTTAAAATCGAATGTAAGATGCAAAATTCTGTGGAATTTTTTCGACTGAGAAGCACATTTCTAATGCAATGCTTGAAAAAAAACTTTCAGTTATTTTCAGCTAATAAGGAATGCTTTTGCTTCAAATGAATAGCTAGAAATCAATAGTTTTTCCTTAGCAATTTATTTTGGCACCTGTGCTTAATGGACCGAAGCAAGTAAATATTTCTCTTCTCTGTTTATTACCGCAGCAGCGTCAGCAGTGGTGACAGTATCATAACCATTCGCAAATGGGGACTTTCGCCGGAAAATGCACTTAATCTAGATTCAATAAATTATCGCTGTAATGTTGTCAGAGTAGCAGCCAAAGTGGTTTTGCTGCGTTGCATCGAAAAGTTGTGTCTGTCCGCCGGGTCATAAATTATGTAAAGGATACTGCAGATTTGTCAGGGGGTGTGAGACAGAGAGAGGGAGAAAGAGAAAGAGAGAGAGAGAGGAAGGAAGAGATTAAAGGAGCCAGAAGGGAAAATCATTCTAATTACATGAACTTTTGCCACAAGTGAGAGGAGGTTATTAGTGAATCATAGACATTTTGGTGAATATAAATGAAATCAAATCAATGCTGTGCTACTGTATGTGTTCTGACCGTATTCATTTAAGTAGAGGTATTCTTGATAATTATGTATGGCTTCCGCACTGTCCTTTAAAATGCCATTTTTTTTGAGAGCTTATCAATGGCATTAGTGCGTGAATGTTAGACATTTAGTGATGCAAATTTCTGAAGCATTTTGCGGTTATTGGTGTATCATTTTTTTTGCCAACTATATCGCTAAGTTTATTTTGTTGGTTATTTGCGTACTTGTGAATTTCTATCTGATTATCTGAGTTATTTTTAATGATGCTCAATTGAGATTTGATTGAGTCAAATGTTTGACACAAAAAAGGGGAATGTCTAAGAAATGATAACATTAATAACGATGCTAAACTCAATCAATTACATAGCGATTTGTATAAACTGAAAGATGTTGCAGGAACTCATAAAAATCATTACGTGTCTACTTGATAAGTTCGCAAGGAGGCACTATCAAGGTTTCCTTTTCATTGTTTTCGCCTTCTACAAGGGAAAATCAAAAAATCTCAGGGCATGATTGCAGCAAAAGTTTGGTGCGACTGGCAGCTCAACATTAAAGTTGCCACAAACAACTTTAGTGTTTCCCCAAGCAGATAATCTTTGAAAAGTCACAGGGCACAATTAGGAAAAAGGAAAGGGAGAATATTTTCTGCTTCGGCTTCATCATCAACATCCATGTCATCGTCATCATACTCATTTTTATTTGCTATAACTACAATCTGAAGCGTTTGTATACAGGCTAATCCTCCTGTTTCAAATCCGAATCCTGTTGTTACATCTTAACTTTAAATGCGACAGCCATCTTTTCCTTTCGGTTTTTTTTTCACAAGTTAATGATATACTTTGAGTTTGTCCTTTTGTGAATCTCTACATCCCTCTGTCGGTCTGTCAGTGTGTGGGTGTATTTTTTTTCAAATAAACTTACAAATCTTTAAATGAAATGATAAATGTTGTAAACAGCGCAACTTTGATACTGCTTGAAAAAAAAAATGTAAAAAAAATCCATACAAGCAATGGAATGGAAATATGCCAGTGACATGTTAGAGATAGGGAGGGATAGAGAGTTTTTTGTAAACGTATTTCGTAAGCTGTGCCATCTCAATTCATGGGCCATTTCACCGTTCCCCTTAGCGCTAATACAGTTAATAAAAGGACCTCAAATATTAGTGCTTAGACAACATATTATGCTTCACACGACATGCTGCAGCTAAGGCAACATGTGAGATAAAATAAAACCTAAATGTCAATTCTTTAATTGAATTACATATCTACTTACGTAGATGTTTGTTTTTTTTTTTGGGTAGGAAATTGTTATTGATGAAATTGTAATTAAAAGTCAGTTAATGCCAACGACGCGCATTGGCAATTAAATATTTTCTTCACGTTTCTTTGCATCCATTTGTCATTGATTAAGGCCTTCTACACTAACGTTTAATAGCACGTCTTTCAATTAGGATTCGTGGCAGTGATCCAGCCCGGGAACTGTACGTATAACAAATTAATCACTTTGTTATAAATTATTAGAATGTTATAAATTAACACGACAGTCACAAGACATTGGCGAATTCATTAATATCGCTCATATACCAGGAGACCTGCGAACGATTTGGCAATAATATTACTAATACAAACCAGGGTTCGAACGGTTTTTAGGTATCAGTGCCAATGGGGCCGCCATGGAGAAAGTGATTTGTCTATTGTTTATCAAAAGATCGGTAAGCTAAGATAAAAATATGTACAAGGAAGTCGGCAGACTGATGAAGTGATGAAAAGTTCGTGAAAGGTTTGGGAAAGAAATTAATGAGGCTTACATGCGAAGTATCTTAAAGTATATTCTTAGCTAAGAAAGAGTCGAATAAGGATTTAGTTGGATTGTTTTATTTGTAAAAATATTAAACACATGTGTTTTACGATATACAGGAAAGATATGCTATTATCGGAATTAATGAATATGAGATGCTGCTGGAAATGTTAATTTCTCAGTGGTCCTCAGGTGAATTGGAAAGATAACATGATGGTAAATATGGTGGAAAGTATTATTGGTGTTAAGTTCAAACGATTGAAAGCGGAAAACATAGAACAATTTATATTACTCGAATATAAACTAAATTATGACAAAAGATCGTTCGAAGAAGAAAATGTATGGCATTTGAATGCGGTGGTTTTTAGCCATTATTGTTATAAATCATAAGCGGAAATAATATCACTTGTATTGGCCATAGTGACTATACGGTCGTTTATTTTATAATATTCGCAGCGGATTTGTTCTAAAGGCATGCAAACAGCATACCTTTTTCACAAGTGGGCCTACCCACCTGTCTTCTCAAAAAATGAGTAGCATTCCGGTTTTTTTTTTCAAATATATCCAATTATTGTGAAATCCTTAGCAGGTGTTGTGCGCTTACGTCTTCCTTTCCTCTAGCTTCGTTGTAGCCATACCTTGCTGAAAATACTGATACTCATATTGCTCGCTTCCTTTAGAAGAGCTATAACAGGCCTCCTTTTCAGAAAGCCACGAGCAAACGAGGTTTTGGGTACTGATATAATAAAGCAAGCAGGAGAGACTAACAATATATGTCAAGCTAATACTAAGGCTGTCACTCAATTTATAATTTGTGAGTTTTATATTATCGGTTGAGTATTCACCTGATATCCCATAAATTATATATTATTCTTGTCTAAAAGATCGGTGTTATTATTCGTTATATTATTCGAAAGTAATGTAAACATATTTCATTGCATATTCTATTGGAAAAACGAGCCAAATCAATATGTTATGTATGAAGAGAGCATGTTTTCGCTACAACCACTTGTTTTGCAACGAAATATTACATAATGCGTTTAACTGCACACTCAGTCCAGCTTTGTGCAGCTCTGCGCCTTTCTACTACATGATATTAAGAAGCCAAAGGAAGAGTCATAATTAATAGCACTCATACGTATTCAATACCGAAACACACCCAAGCATGGTAATAATATCACTCATACTTATAGGCGCACTATATTATTAAGTTTATATGAAACTATTTACAAGGGTATATATAGATTGAATTTAGGCAATTACGTGAAAAAATCTATTTTTTGCATCTCTAAATATTTGTCAAATATTTACGTAATATTGTATTGTGTTATATAGGCCTGAATTGTGATCTTCGCATCGAAACATTCTGCAGTGAAACACTTGTCGTCGCCATAATACACTCGTATGTAAACAATTACCCATTTAAAAGTTATTCTGAATTCCATGACAATGTGAATTGATATCGATTTAATTATTAAATGCATATAAATGCCATTATTACAAAATTTAAATTGAATTTCGTGTGCTCACTTTTCAAGTCTTCGTTGTATCCTTAAATAGCGTATGCAAAGCATTCAATTCATAGACGTTTTCTTGACATGTTTATCCGAAATGTTTTCCAACAATATAATACAGCTCATCAAATAGTGGTAAACTCCAGCGTGTCGAAAATATTTTCGAACAATCGCCTATTTCTATCAACACTAACACACGCAATCGTGTGTGTGAGTGTGTGAGTGTGTGTCAACCACATCTCATGACCAGTTTCTGCTGAAAGAAATCGTCTCATTAATTCTAGAACATTTCTTAAATTTGTTGCGTCAATTTTTCCCCTAAAATAGAGTACAAGACAAAGCGTTGTGACGGTTTTCCCTGCCAAAGGTCAGGCAAAACATTACAGGATATAAATCTTCAACAGGATATATTTTATAAGTAGTATGTCTGAATGTCGAGTGTGTACATATTTTCCTGCAGAATATGCTGTATGCATGAATTATTTATATCTTGTTTGTATAATCTGGCAGATGAGAAAGTTTCTTTTTCGTTCGGTGCCATTGTAGTCGGTCTTTATCAATGTTTTCCTCTTTTTCCGAATTCAAGATATTTTTTTCTTTGTTGTCTTTGGTAATAACATATTGAAGTTTGTGCAACCAAATGTCACCCAAAATGAGAATAATATTACATATTTGGATGATATAAACCTTTGTGTGACATGTTGTTATGTATAGATATATATATGTATTTATGTACGTACATGTGTAAGACTTTTTATTACGTGTGTATTTGTATGTTTAAGCATCGTTGTGAAATTTTATGAGTTTGTAATCAAGATAAAATCAATTGTAGAATGATTTTCTGTACTAAATTGTGAACATAAAAAAATTCGGAGAATGACATTAATATACAATTTCGAAGCAAACAAATCATTAAAGGATCTCTGAGAATTTTATTAAAAAAAAAATGTTGATTGCTCTGGGGAATTGTGAAATCAATGCAATAAATCTAGAAAAAAGGAACAATTACGGTTTTACAAAATCATATGAAAAAGGAGGAGAAGAAGATTTAGAAATTTATAACGCTTTTATAGGCTGGGTGGAACTTTCGGTTTTATGTCGCTTATTCGTAAGGGGGTTTTTTGAAGCTGGTAACACTGCTGTGAAGAATAATTATGGCTGAGAACTGAACTGAATTCAACTAATATTAGCTGATGTAGTTGTTAGGCAAAGGGAACATTAACATCTAGTTGGTTTTTCTGTGTGGCGAATGTGACAGTTTCTAATACGTGTCGTTATTGATTACAATCATTTGTGGTAGCAGAAATTTCGTTTTGAATCACACAGATGTATTTTACGTTATTTGGGTTAAACCATTCATAAGCAGAGAAAAGTTCTGTGTCAACACGATTGATATGTTAGCCATGCATAGCCATTGACTTTGAATTCGTAACACTCATACGCTAAAAAAATAACTCTGAGTTAATATGATTATGCATGCGTACAGAATAACTCTGAATTTATAGAAAGAATAGTAAAATAAAATGTATAGCTAGAATGGTATAACACATATGAATGTGTTAGCCGAACGCAGACGGGGCTGGGCAATGATATAGAAAATATTACCGAATAATATAGGTAGTTTCAAGGGAACTTTTGCATCCTTTATGGAAAGATTTGGTTGTATACATTTTATTCGTACCCATGAAAGGTTTATTTCTCAGAGAATATTTATTAACTTTTCAAATGTTCATTTTTATACCATGAACTAACAACTTTATGAATATGGTATTATTTCCTGAAGACTGGGAACCTTTGTGTTGCCGTATTTACCTGTAGTTCTTGTACATATATCCAGATATCGAAAGGGAATGATACCATTTTTTAAATTTGATACTTTAAATTGCATTTCTTATGTAAAAACTAAAGGTTTTGTGAATCTTCTGGAGTATTTTAGTTGAAATATGCGTAAAATATAAATTTAAACATTAAATAATTAAGGAAGGTGCAAATTATTCCTTATTTCGATTTTAATTAAAAAGAAGCAGTACTATCTTGTGAAAGTTTTTGCCAACTATTTCCTCATCATCAAATCCGTTAAATGCCGATACATTTGTGAGCATTTATCTGTATTGCTCTTGTAGTTATCTCTCTCCTCAGGGGGGCATTTATTATGTGGACAGTTTAGAAAGTATATCACTGGAAATAACTTCACTCCTTCATAGGAATTTCCACATCGACAAGATTTAGTTTACGTTTTGTCATAGTGCTGTGGGCTGCAAGTGCAGTTTATTGCTACCACATTTTACTATAAGTTTTATGGTTTAATTTATGCGATATCAGTCTACATACATATTTTTACCTACCTACATATTAAAGGAAGAGACCATTTTTGATACGTCCATATATCTGGTAATGTGTTTGTACTTAGCCCAAGGTTCACAAAATTGTCAATTCATCTTTGTCATATTCTTAGTACTTACATCAATTACTTACAATTATTAGTACTTAATTATATTAGTAGCACCTTTGACAAGAGTTTCCATCTTATTGATTATGAATTTAACGAACCGAGTTATGACGCGAATTGAAGTACTTACCGTATGACTATAATTTGATTGTTTATAATTTAAAGTATTTATTACTAACAAATAAACGACGTATAAACGTATACCAAATAATTGAAAGTAAATATTACTCATAAGACAGCAATGTCCTCGACATACACTCCACTCGCCTGCCTGTTAACATATTAAATTTAAGTCGCCCACACTGCTGATAAGACAATATTAAATTTAAAGAGCAATTTTTTAGTCTGTGGATACTAAAGAATTTCCCGAAACTCCCTTGGCAGGAGTTTATAACGATTTCTCAGCTCTGAGACTAACGTCAAATCGTATATAACACATGTAGTAGACAGATTCACACATTTCTACACAACGAAACGATTATTGATATTTAGTTGAAAATTTATGACATTTGAAGCGTTGTACTCATTTAAACACTGAAGGTTACAAGTTTATTGTTACGCGCACATACACAAACACACACATGCACACACACATACACACGCACATACACTCACAAAGTCATTTCACCAACACATGCATAAATACGGCATACATATCATT
>JAHXMU010000006.1:2695728-2747663 GCA_019455685.1 Philornis downsi
CAAATAAACGACATACAAAAGACATTGCATACATTTAGGCTTGTGTTTAATTTATGACATTGTTTTAACGACACATTTCTCGCCTGTATTTGAAGTGCAAGGAGGAAAAGGAGGTCGGTTAAATGTTTATCAAAACGGATTTCCCTTCATTAATGTCAGCATGTGCACACACATACATAAACACATATGTATGTATTGCAATTACTCTTCAGTTGAAAAATATATACATTTAAATAAAATCTAGAGATTTTTTGCACATTTATACAAATATAACCCATAATGTATACGCACATTAAAATTCTGCTTTGGCAATAAATGCAGAAGAGAATGAGGTCTGATTCCGATTGAATATAAATGAGAATGCCATAAAGAAAGCACAGCGCGTAGTTACAATTTGTTATAAAGGAGAGGTATAAATAAAATTCGCCATACTAAATTCTTCAAATAGAAATGTGTCATTTAGGAACCTTTGTCTGAAATTCTCTTTTACCGGTAACTTATAGAAAGATGTAAGTGTGTGAACCAACTGTTTTTATATAAGCTCAAGATAATTCAAATCTCCATATACATTTGCATTGAAATCGATTTTTATTGGAGGCTTATGTGGAATTAGTTGTCAGTATTTTAAAGTTGTACTTCATCACTGGAAATGTGGAATAAAAACTATTACAATATATTCGTCATCGTAACATACATTGTTTTGTTTCATGAATTAGCATTACTCATACGTTTTATTGCTTCGAAAAATCATATTATTCATACGTCCGGAGAATTTACAATAGATATTGGTCAAATGGTGCAAAGCAGCGAGATAAAACGAGATCAGAATGACAGTTCATGCCTTAAAAACACTAAAACTTTTAGTAGGAGCCGTGCAAGTCCGGTGGCCAACATAATTTAACTCTAGGAGTGCATGCTCAATCATTAGAATCCAAGCACATTATGCCCGTGTTCAAAAAAGGTTGACCCAAGTAGATATACCAGCTGTCCAGAATCATTCTTCTACCTCTACCTCTTGTAAGATTCTGTCGAGCGTGATAATTGAACGACAGAGGTCTATTTATGTGCTCTAAAGTAGTCAATATATTAGTGGAAAATCCCGGAGATTACCCAAGGAACAGGTCAACACATGCCACCTTTTCATCGACTAGAAAATTCTCTGCGGCAGCCCAAATACAGCATGAAGTTATGTTTGAATTGGCTATTTTTGCAAACCTTATAGTTCTTTGAAAGACGTCACAGGCCAATTCGAAGTCTTCTGTAAAAATAGACAAAATCGTACACGGCGTCTTGGACAAGACAGTAGTTTAATGTCTGAGGCTTCATAATACTTTCAGAGGTAATTATGAGGAAAGTTAAGAAAAGGATTGGTTCAGTAATAAAAGCCACTTTGAAACGTCAGTGATAGAAAATTGCGAGATGTTAGTATAAACTTCTCATAATTTGAGGAGAACTCAGCAAAAGTGAGTTCGGTTATAAATAAGAACAAGTATAATTTATTTGTTTTGATGAAGAGTGTCTACTGATTTATGACGCTGCGTGAACGTGGACAACTACAACAGATGGAAATTAGGAGAAGAGTATTACTTGAAAGCAGATAATATTGTGGAATAAGCGAGCGAATCAAAGAAAAAGCTCTCTCGGGGCGCCAGTCCTACCAGTCTTACTGTAAAACGCAGAATATGGAATTATGACACAAGTGAAAGAAATACTTATGGCAGTCTTAGAAAGAAAAATATTAGAGCATATTATTGTTAACAGAAAGTATTTTTGTCACGGAAATCATGATCCATATGTACTGCATACCAAGGTCGATCTGATAAAATCGCTGCAGCATGAACATTTTTCGACTATGAATTCAATGGGCGTTGCTATCAAAATTCTGCTGAATGAAGTTTTTGAATTTACCAAAAGTGCACTAACTTAATAGGAGAGAGAACACAGAATATGTCCGACGCATAACGGATAAAAGTTTTTATTTTAGTGACCATCTAAGTGAATTAAGTAAATATTAGCAAATTAAAATTTTTTAATATCATCATAATTAAACGTTTGAAATTTAGTGCAATTAATATTGTTCGCACAATAGCTATATCCTATTCTAAGTGCTTAAGCACGCTTCCCAATAAATTGACTTTGTGTAGTGACTGACACTTAAAAGGATATTTTGACAAATGCGTTGCCTAAAACTTGTGCCAAAAAATATTCTTGTACTGTTTACATATGCGTAGCTGGTGTTATTGACTTCCATAAGATGTCAAAGATGTTAATACGAATAAAATTTATTTCTTTTTATTTACAATCTGGATAACATGTTAAGCGAAAATGTGTTCTCCTTTATGCAGGATTGCGTTATTACAGCAAATAACCGCATGATTGATGGTAATTTTTGAATTTTCAGCGCATTTTTCATACGTCTTGGAACTTTTTTTTAAAATTATATTACTCATACCTAGTTGACAAGCAAATAAACGACAACATTACCTTTGGTTTGAACTTAAAGCAATTACTAAAAGAAAATTTTAAAATACAAATTTCACATTCGAAAATGCATTTGTGTTCCTTTGAGTTTCGCTTTTGATGTCAATCACATTCACAAACGTGCCAACGATTTGTAGTTAATTTGGACAATTTCTTTTATATGAGTGTGAATTCTATGGATTTACCTTAGTAAACTCAGGGGAGACATAGGTGTCTTAATATTGATCTATTGAAATAAACATGTTTTCCAACTTGTTAATTGGTTACTGGTTAATTGAATTCGCCCATGGTTAAACAAATACACAATCATTTTGTTTCAAATATATTTCCTAGTAAGGTTTTGAGTAACAAATTCGCATTTGTATCATAAACACTGAAGAGATCCATATCATTCATTCGAAGTTTACAAATTAATGTCACTCATACGCAAATTTTCAGAGCAAATATTGCCAAGTTAGAACATATTTAATATTATAATCAACTTTACTTTTACTTCAAATCGTCTTTCACTTTAAAATCATCTAAACAGAATACAAAATGTTATGATAGTTTAGAATGACAGCGTTTAAACATTTATTGAAACCAACAAAACATTAGAGAAAAATGGGGTAACAGCAAAAAATGGTGCCAATGTGTGATTTGTGATAAACAAAATCACCCATTTGGACGCCAAAAACATTGAGAATCTTGATTAAACTACTGTTTTGCTTTATAGGTAGTCCTTTAATAATTTATACAAAGGGTTATGCTCTTGAACTCCTGCGTATAATATTGATATCAGTAAAATTATCTTTGGATTGCCTGAGCTAGAAAGCGTATCCAATATATAGATATATATGTTTGTATTGTATACATAAATCTCGTTAAGGTGACTCGTGGGTCACGTATCACTAATTAATTGCCCTGTATTCTGGAAGCCTATTTATATTGTAGTTTCTTTCGTTGACAGATAAATTGAAAAAACCTGTTCACAAAAGGCGGGCAAGAATGTATTGGCTTTTTCATGTGAAGATAATCAGTCTTTATAAGTGATTGCTAAATTACATGTGAACGCGACTAATGAATTATAAATCTCCAAAAGATATTTATGAATACAACATAATATAATTCAGCAGTTGCGATATTCTTGGAGTTGTGAATTCTCTTAGAATTGAAATCACTCCTTCGCAGTACAAAAATGTTGTAATTGGGGTGTAATGTATTCCCTCTAAAACATTTCACTCCAGAAAAATGATAAGGGTAGAGAGTAACACAGAGAATAACAATCACAGAAAATGTTTCTATTGCTCTCTGTATATTTTTCCATTTTTACAATTTTGCTTGAGTTTAATATTTTCATGTGAATTCCCTTAATATCCTTCATACAAAGAGAGTAATTTTGGTAAACGTCATCATTAAATTATATATTTTCACATGTACTGAACTCGCGGTAAAGAACCGCAACATTGTGCAGTCCATTATGTGGGAGAGTCTTGTGAGGGTGTTACTATTACATCAGTCTATGTGTAAGTACACACACAACAATAACGGTTCTCACAATTACACATTAACCAAAGCCATTATAATTTGCATTGGCAAACATCATAGCATTCGTACATTCTACGCCCCTCCTACCTGGCTACGTACAACTCCATTTGGCGTAATGTTTGTGTAAATCACAATGTTTTCCAGTTAACCTTGCGCGTCATGATTTTGAAGGTGTAGACATTTCTTGTTTCCCCACTGCGCACAGGTGGGACACTACGCAATTCAAGGAGATCTAAGCCTTCACATACTTCCGACATTCCCCTTCGACGTTAACAATTTCATTAATCGTTATTAACCATAATAATACAATTATTTCCAGTTTCATTCTAATCCTTATTAACAACTTTATCCTCATAGTTATTATTCCGACTATTATTACTGGCATCGTAATCGTGCTTCATTATCATGATTATTTACTGTTGGAATGATAATTATCAAATCTTGCTAATGACATTCTTTCATTAATGCATTTGTCGAGTGAAATAGTTGTAAATTTAAATTATCCGCCCGCCAATTTCCAAATGTCGTTTGGGGAAATCACATATTCTCCTCATTAAGAGATGTTCCCCGAGTGCGTATGTATGCCTGGGTACGTGTTTAAGGATACATTTATGTCAAGTAATCCTAATCTACCCCTACACTGAATGTTGAGTTTTACTGATACACATTTTATAACCATGCATGTAGATTTCAGTGGCTGTAAGATAGGCGGCTACACCCGTAATTGCT
Organism: Philornis downsi; assembly: GCA_019455685.1. Lineage (NCBI taxonomy): Eukaryota > Metazoa > Arthropoda > Insecta > Diptera > Muscidae > Philornis > Philornis downsi. The sequence goes on from JAHXMU010000006.1 coordinate 2,700,466, forward strand.
ATGTGGGAAAGACTGTTATCTCTAAGAGATTGTATGTGACAACGTTTCCGGCATAAAGAATAAACAACAATTTAACAGAGGTTTTGTTACAAAGGTTCATTTTAGGCAAGTTTTCTATGAAAATAACTTCCTGACCAAAATGTTTTTTCATAACAGGGTTTATAAATTAAAATTGTTTTAAAATCCTTCCTTCTTTTTCACATAATAGAAGTGAAAAAGGAAAATTGTTGAGAGGAAGAAAACGTTTATAATAAATAAAAAGCAATATTTGTTTACAGTAAATTTGTAACAAATATTTACATTCTATGTAAAATCATGCTAAAGCAAATATTTTATTTGAATATGAACGATTCGGGAACTGAACTATGACAAGAATTTACCTTTTATCTTAAGTTTTAACAACATCTCTACATTTCACAACATGAACTTGTGACATCCAATGCAAACAGTTGATACTTTAAGACATTTTATGAAATCAGTAAAAGATAGTCAAAGAATAAGAGTGGATAAAGAAATTTGTTTACCTAAGGCGCATTGTTGTTGTATACATATATGCTATGTGTATTTATATAGTCCCTTTAAGAGTCCCCTTAATGACGTCTAACCTTTACTCGATGGTTGGCATTTGCGATTATCGTGCGAAAGGTGATTGAGTTCAGCCATTGTACAACCATGGTTCCTTTGAGCGACGATTATTTAGATGTACTGAAGAAAACTTCGAGTTGTTATACGAGTTCAGTAAAAACTTCTAAAACTGAAAGTTCGGAATGGAAATTAAAAAATTGGATCCTTACAGTCCGAAAAAAGAATACATGTTGGCTTACTGAATGCAAGACACTCCTCCTTATCTCATTCATGGGATGTTGAGGAATTTCTTTTTTGCAAAGTTCTACAATGCTGTATTACTCGTATTTCTTAGAATGTTCGTCTCAAGTATGAGAACTAAGACATTCAAGTATTCTATGCAAAGATATGTCTAGGAAAAACTTTCTATTAAATTGTATTGGTTGACACATGTTTCCTATAAGACGGGGATTCACAGCTAATTTTGTTGTGGGGCTCATCTTTGCAGTTGCATCGGGCTTGTAATTTTAGAAATAAATACCGGTGGCTAGATGCTTCAGTGCTTCCACCTAAAATTTTAAATTTGTGTTGTCCATTTAAATACTTTTTTTGGAATGTTATTTTCATTGAAAATCTGACTACATTATTTCGACAACGATTGTAGTAAAAGAATTGAAAATAATGTTACAATTCCATAGTCAATTACAAGTGGAGATAAGGCACATCAGTATCTGATGATATCTGTTTACGAATATTTGGAATCCGATACATATACATAGTATTAATTATATTACTTAAAATACGCAGTTACTCAAATGTCTTAGAGATTATCGATGGGCAAAAGTTTTTTCGATAGGCAAAAGTATCTCAACCATAAAGACTATGTGATGATATATTCTATAGGAAAATATGTTTCCTTTGTAAATCTTTTTTCAACAATAAAATATCAAATATTATTGGGTAACCTTCAATTTAAAGCAGCATCATTTAAATTTGTTTTTGTTTTAAGTTTATTTCTTTCACATATTGATTGCAACAGCATCTAGCGCGATCCATACTGGGTCTTGGTGACATGATCGAATATTTCTAGTGGTATTTTTGCAGATGGAGCGAGTAATGTAGACTTCTACCTCTTCTTCAATCGCAGCCAGGATGATATAATCTTTATATATATAATTCTACTGTACGGACGTTGTCAGTGAACTCCTCCTAAACGACTGGACCGCTTTGCATAAATTTTTGTATATGCGTCTGGGTGGTGCCCGGGATGGTTTAGGTTTATAATTCGGTTCAATTGGACAAAGGGGCGTGGTACCTCCCATACAAACAAAAAATTCAAAATCAATTATTTCTGCTCCTGCTTACGGTATTTGAACAAAATTTGGTGCGTAGGTTTGGTGTACATATCTTAAACGCTACTGCAAATATGGGTGGGATTGGACAATGGGGCGTGGTACCTCTCATACAAACCATAAATTAAATATCCAATATTTCTGCTCCTGTTTACGGTATTTGAACAAAATTTGGTACATCGATTTGGTGTACATATCTTAAGTGCTGCTGCAAATATGGGCGGGATTGGACAATGGGGAGTGGTACCTCCTATACAAACCACAATTTAAAAAGCAATTATTTCTGCTCCTGCTAAAATTTGAAGGCAAAGCAACGTTTGCCGGGTCGGCTAGTATAAACTATCTTACTAACTTGATCAGCAGGTAACTGGACTGTTGTGAAGATGAGAAGACTGTTCAAGAAGATGAGATAAAAAGTAAATATTTTTGAAACATTGTTTTAATGTTTTTGCTTATTTTTAGTGTGATTGTAGTGGAAACCAAAATGTTTAGACGAAGATTAGTTTTTTGCAAAATAATATTTTGTATTCCGTTTAAGGGAGGCGAACTTTTTATGCCAAATATAGTACTGGGGCTAAGCTATTCATAGTGGAGTTATTGTTTTTATTGAGGAAAGTATACTACTGGTGAAGGCAGTTGAATCAGTATTTTAATGTTTGCGTATGAGCAATATCAAATGTAATGGTGTGTTACTCATACGTCATGGAGATTTTAGATATTGCGATGTCTTCCCTAAGAAGTCTAAATTACTAACAGTTATTAAAATATGTAAATAGATATTCTAATCGAAAATTCGATTAGAATAAGGCAGATAATCAATTTTGTAATAATTCCACGCCAAATTTCGCTATTAAATGCATATTTAAAAAAAAAATGAATTGTTTTAAGGAGGGTTAATTGAAAAGCGTTTACTAGATAAAACCCCGGAAGTTGTTTAAAGACACAGAACGCTTCGATTTGAATGTAAAAAATTAGTTTTAAATATCATATTCCTCCCCTTCTCTTGTCTTTGGATTTTTTATGCAGTCCATATATTCACTGTTTCATATCTCTAATTCAACTAGGAGGAGGAGTAAGGAGTAAGAATGAAAATGGACTGAATCTCTTATTCAAACTGATCGATTTTCCGAAATTTAATTCATGAATCGTAGCAATTTAAATGGTTGTAATACCTGATGAAACTTAAGGCAAATGAATCAAGTAAAATCACACCCCTCTGTAATTTTCCACATATAGGATCGATTTCACCCATACACTATTAGCTTCATATCTTTCAGGGATCATGCCTTTGATAAACTTATTTATGACAAATAGTAAAATAGACTGCAGCTCCCATACCATACAAATTGATCGATTTAATTTTGGACTCTTGGAAAAATGTGAAAAAATGGACTCATTAAGCTCGCGTTACTTTGTGGAGTCACCCATACCTACTGCCTAATTTCATTATTACTTTTGGTATTCGGTACACTTTTGTTTAAGGTAATTTATCTGACTGAATTCTGTGTACTGGTTTTTGTTTTTAGTAAGATTCCTTGTGTCTCGATGACTTTTTTTCTTTTGCCAAATTACGAAGTGGTTTGGTCGGGGTTTTTACGTTAATTAAGATCATCTTTTCAAGAACTATTAAATATGCTAGAGACAGGTGCAGCAGGTTTCAAAACATTTGAAACACATTCAGATGGGATGTTGCAAATTGATGCAAATGTAATCCAGTTATAGTTGTGGTATAGAATTTCCTTTGATATTAATGCAATAACTGATTAATTCTAGTGTATTTGAATTAATTTTTTATGAGTTCAGTTAATATTCAACTATTGTTTATTTGTTTTTTATGAATACATATTCGTTTCTCTTATTGTTATTATGTAATTATTTGTTAATTTGTAATTATCCAGTTTTGTTTGCTTAAGTTAATTGTGTGTTTTGTGTAGTTTTTATATGCTTTTATTTTGTCTTTTTTTTTTGTTCCAGCGAAAATGAGTTGTCTGCTTTGGATCATATTTCGTTAGTTTTGTAATTGTAATGCAGATTTAAAGTGGCTTTTTTCTATTTGAATGGAAAATAAGTCACAATTTTGTTTCGAAATTATCGTTTCGTTCTTTTCCATTCCTTTCTGCTTGTTATTGACAAAAAATTATCAGTGCTTAAGATTTGATTAAGAATTTATGTTACTATAAGAAAAATCGATCCAACTGAGAATGGGCTAAGAGATACAACCACGGAGGAACTGTAGCGCATTTGAGATACTCGAAATTCAAATTCGCTATAGTATTAGGGAAGGTGTAAGCCATATATTCTTATGTTCATACCAATTTATTGAAATATAATATTTTATATATATTTATATTTATTATATATTTTATATTTATATTTTATAATATTTTCCAGAAAACACCAATTCGTAGACAATTGCTTCTAAAGCTTTTGTTAATTAAATTTAAATAGTAATTCTTAGTTGAATGTAAAAAAATGCAATGGATAACCAAACACTTTCTGGTACCTCCCACACGAATTATCTAATTTAACCCATATATTGGTAGACTCATATTTTCAATTCAATTGTACTAAATTCTATACAGTTTGATAAGTCAAATGGTGTATCAAAATGGTCTGTAGTGCCGTCTCCTCCAGGGCACTTCATATAAAAATTAGCTGATTTGACAAAAATCTATATTTTCTCTATAATTTCTAAGCAAATAACAGTAAGTTATATTTAATTTGTAATAATTATGGATTATAATAAATTATTTCAGTAGTTTAACATTTTGCTCCTTGCATTGTGTTTTAATCCACGGCATTTGTGTCGGTTTAACAGAAGTGTTCAATAATGAACATGTGTGGTACAGTCTATATTCTTGTAATGATACGAATTTTTAAATTGTTAGTTTTCTTCCAGATAAACATATCGAATTCAATTAGGACTGTACTGATATGGAAAATAAACTCATCTTGCGGTGTGGGTATAGGCCAATTATAAATGTTTAAGTTAGATATATTATCTTTGGTAAACGTTGGAATAGTCACGAAGTCCTAAAATGTAATAAAACTTGTGGCCCTGCTAAGTGGTGTTTTTCACATGTGTTATTCATGGTGTGTTAGGCTGTAATATTCAAGAGTACAGCCAGAAGATCATATGTGAGCGATGCAGTTAGTCATAGATAAGTAGAATTATCTATCAATCATGCGCTTGTGGGCGATAGCAGAGTCACCCCGATTTGGTTTCTTATTGACTCTATCCTTAAAATTAGTATATCTAGAATAGTTTCCTTACAGTTTGTAAGGTTTAAAATTGAAAGCAAAGAGTCAGTAATTTGCAACTACTCAACGCGAACTGATGTTTTATTTAAGAAGAATAGAAGTGTATTCATTTCTGTCTGAAATTTCTGTACTGATTTTCACGTTTCACGTTACACGAGTTAACAGTAACGGTTTCAGGCCAATTAATTGTAATTTAAACTCAATTACCAATAGTCCAGTAAAAAAGTAATGATTACTACGTTAATTTTTATTATTTAAATTTAAAAAATAATAAATAAGTAAGCAAATAAATAAATAGATAAATAAATTTAAAGTTAAGGAAATTTCAATGGTAACGAAATTTGCGCATGTGTGGTTAAAGCTTCAAGCTTGAATTTAAGTGGGAATCCTTAACTACGTCCTTTTTGGGTGCCGATTATAAAGGTGTCGAATGCACCCGTAGCACGCATGTCTACCATATAGATATTCGGATCAATATACACGTACATCCATTCCATTCGGTTTCGTCGTATATTAAAGGGAGCACGCGGTATTTGATAGACATCCAACGTAATTCGTTTGTGGTGCAGATACGGCCATCATTAGTCTAGTTTATTTGCCTCCATCTTTTAATTAGGAGTCTTAAAGGAAGTTTAGTTCCGTTTCAGTTTTGAATAGTATATTAAAATATAGTATATATTAATAATAGTGTATTTATTAAAATACTACTTCTATTTCTTAATACTGGCACTAACTCTTTCTTAAGAGATGCAGGAAGTTGTCACCTTTTTTATTGTTAGCTCATGAGACTTACATGATTGAGTTTATTATCCCTACATTACATCATGATTAAGAATACAATGGGTTTTTGCTGCTGTTATCAATATTGGATATGAATCGAAGATGTGTAGAATTGACTTGACCATAATACGTACCAAAAAGTAACTTTTCCAGGATGCAATGGCTTTTCCACAGTTATTTCTAGATTCTCCGAGCCCCACATGCGACAAATTTGCTTGTTAACGTAACCACCGAGGGAGGAATGAGCCTCATCGATGAAGAAAATTTTATTATTAATTTGTATTAATTTTGTAGAAAGTTTTACCTATTTACGCTTTCTACGCTTTCTTTGGTTGCTAAACGATCCATATTCGTAAACGCCAAACCTTTCACTAAATATAACACTAAAGTACAACACTTCAGACGAGAGATATTTAACAGCTGACAGCCTTGCCAGACCGGTGGTTTTATTACACTGGCATAGTTATTTTTTATTACGAAGGTATCACATCTTTTTCCCCCATTAAGCACGAATTTGAAATAACAGCACCGTTATCATTCAACTAATTATGTTAACATCCTCCAACAGTCTTCTGTATAGAAATTAGAACAAACTGAAATGATTACCGTGGTAGTAATGGGTTAATATGTGATTGTCGATAAGTTGAATTCTATGAGATTAATCTTAAAATGAAGACCGGTGATGATTTCATTCAATTTATGATATTATGAACAGCAAGGCGTTGATTAATGCTTAGGAATGGACTAAATCATTTACCGAGGGTTAATTTGCCAATAATTTTCATTTGAGGAATACTTCAACTGAGTATAAATGAAAATCGAAAAAACCAATTTATGAATGTTGAACACTCGCTAATATGAAACGACTAAAATGATATTGAACCATTTAAGTTATTCGAATGTTTCCCGCTCCTTTAAAACATCTTCTTGTGAACATTTTATCCAATATATCAGCTGTTTAAAAACAAATAATAGCTGACTTAAGGGAGGAATTTAACGCCAACGACTTGTATTTATTTTTGAATATTTGGTTTCATAATACATTTGACTACTGCCAAGAATAAGTTTCTAAAACACAGTATTATCCATACATTTCGAAGACAGCATTTTTCGCAAAGGCGTTATATAAGTATGATTAAGTGAAAATTTCCATGAAGCCACGTAGATTGAATTTGACATTGATGGATAGACCATTTATTTGTTAACAAATAAATACATTGAAATACCAGGTGGATGGGTCAAAGGCTAATGGATTGCTTACTGCAAATTCACGAACGATAAAGAGGTTCATCGCAAGATATGAGGCAGTGATGAAAACGTCTTCTTCTCAATTTTAATAACTTGACCCGTTTTCCAGAATAACTTACATTTCTAGTATTTTTCAATAAGCATGACCACAATCGCATATAATTTGGAGTGGTTACTTCCTATAACTATCAATCAATTGCAAAAATTTAAAAAAGAAATTAAAATTTCGCTTTGTATGAGCGAATTATTTTCCACTACACCAATTCGTACCACTGTAGCAAGTGTCATCCCTAATATTTATAATTTTTCTGTTTTTCGAACGAAAATTCATATTTTTTCTAGAATTTTTCAACATAGAGGCTAAAAATTAAGGCGTTTCCTTAAAGAGTGTGTTGGGATAAACTTTTCACGCTTATAACAGCTACACTGATCTGGCAAGGCTGTCAGCTGTTAAATACATGTCATCTAAAGTGTTATTTAGGTTTGAAGGTTTGTCATTTCTGAATATGAATCGTTTAACAACCGAAGAAGGCGCGAGGATAGTTAAAACTTACTAAATAAGTGGTGGTTCAATCGTGGGCTTTCAATGGAACAAAATTTTCTTCATCTGTAAGACTTTTCACCCGGTGGTTGTGTCAAAAAGCAAAATTGTCGCATATGGGGCTTGGGGAACCTAGAGATGATTGTGGAAAGTCCATTTTGCACCTGAAAAAGTGAAGTGAAGGAAGTGAAACTAAAAATGAAGAAATGATTGGAAAAAAAGAACGAAAAACGAAAAATGACGCTGGAGGAACTCCAAAGCTTCCACTGCTGCAGCTAATCCAGAGGCGATCAATAGAATGACATTGTATTTCGTATATAATGGCTGGGTTCAAGCATTATGATTAAATAACAGTTTCGTCGAAATCACAGCTTTATGTGTGTTTTATTTAACTTTACTTTTGAAACATAAAAATGGACAAATCTCTATATTAGTTTTAGATAATTAATAAATGTTACCATTTTTGTACTAAAACAAACCAATTTCTTAAATCTTTGTATGAAAAAATTTTGTCATACTCTCCCGATTGTGCTCACTAGTGACACCTGTTGATCATAGTGTAGATGTTATGTATGGTCTATCGTATTCTTGCCGAAAACGTCTTTTGTTCGTAATTTTTTCACTAAAATATTTCATTAATATTAAACAATGATTAAGTTGGTTTCTTACAGAGCAGTACAAACTGGGATAGTTCTTTCTTATATCTGTCACAAAGTGTTTTAAGTTAACGAATAGATGCTTAAGCCTTTGACAAAAAAATCTTGAAAATTCATAATTTTCAACAAGTGGTTCCTTAGATGTGCAAGTTTTATGCTATTTGGTGGGTTTTTCTTAATTTTAACCAAACCTGCCTATCAATACGACATATCTTTCTGCTCAGTCTCTAACGTGCTTTCAAAATGATAACTATTTAGAAGGAAGACTCGACCGAATGTTGATCTTCTGAGTGAAAGATAAATTATTCTGGGTATTTTTTAAAAAATTGTATAGACTGAATTTCCTTCTCCATCGGGCATTCTAATCATTCCTTGAAAGGATGCTATGGACCGCATGCCATTCTTCATTAGATCACATAATGCGTCAGCACTTAATTCTGTTGTCAAGAGGATTTTGTAATTGACAAGTGTTGACTAGACCTAATCTTTTAGAAATATTTGCTTTTGAGTACTTTCTCTGCCACAAATTCTTCTCTTTGATAAGTAGTTGGGGATCAAGCCAAATGCACATCCAGATAAACACAAATTTCTACATTTTGCAACAAATGTATGCAATTTTCCATATTATTTTGTGTGGTTTTACAAATCTATACAAATTACTTGCATCCATGTACGGCATGTGATATCAGCCGTAAAGACTTTGATACCCAGTTAGTTGTACTACTACAGCCACTTACCTGTTCATAAACATTAATGCATAGATGTGTCCATTAACATTTGGGCCTTGTTAGTTTTAAGGTTTTCTATCCGTGAAAGCCTTGTTTGCAAAAGAACCCATGTTGTTGTTCTTATTGGCATTGTCTGGTGCCATTGTTCGATTGTAGACCTAAAATGAATTTGTTGTTCCTAACAATGTTCTACCCGTACATTGGTCTGGTTTTCATCTAATGACGGTAATAGAGAGCCAGCCACAGAGTATGGAAGAGAAGGGGACAGAGAATTGGAGCTCCACTGTTATTATGGATATTAGGATGTGTTGCTATGAGTGTCAAGGCTGCAACGTTTGTTGTTGTTCTGTATGAAAACCTGTTTGCTTATGGCCTAATGTTTATTAAACATAGTTAATGTGTTTAGTAGCTCGTTTATACAGAGTGACAGAGGAGGGAGAGAGAGAGGGAGGAAGCGTGGAAAAGGAAGGCAGAGAGATTGGCTAGGGATGTGGTAAAGGCTCCCTGTGGGATATTGGCAATTTCCATATTCGATTTATCTGCTCTGCCAATCGTCAGCTTGTGCATAATACTTTCAACAAGCTCATACAGTGAGCACTGTGCATTGTTCACATTCCATTTTGGATAGAAATTTGTATTTATCCTTTTGTGAGCGTGTGTGTGTTTGGGTCTGGAATCAAAAATTTTAATTTGCATTCATTTTAAATTGTATGTAAAATTTAATTGCACAATTTTAATTCCCTTGTCATTGATAGACGCATTGTTGTAATGATTGCTAATGTTGCAATTGCTGTTGCTGTTGCTGTAATGTTGTAACAATTAATATAATTTATGTACTAAATTAGTCAATACAAAATATGCTTAGGAGGTGTGGAATTTTTTAAATCGATGTGAGGCAGAGTTATGTACTAAAGTTGACATCATGAGCATTACGGTGTAGAAGATTTGCAAAGGATTCTTCTGATATAGTCCTTTTGAGTTTTATAAGAGTCTTTGAAACAGACAGCCGAAATGCCAAACCATCTGGAAAGGAAGGAATGCTTCTAATCGTTGCAATAATTAACAGCATTTGACTGAAAATGATTTTGTAGTTTTTTTAGTGCTTAACAATTTACAACTGATTTCGAAGAATCTTTTGATGAAAGTTTTACAAGATGTTATTTCCAAGCAGATTGTAAATTTAAATTTAAAGTTCCACATTTGAGGAAATTCATTGCTAGAGCTAACTAAATACTTATATTCAAATATATTCGACGCACTTAAACATGGCCCAGGTTGAATTAAGAATGGGAAATCAATTTATGGGTTAATAACTTAACAAATATAAGACTTATTTTCCCGATCTTCCCGGATCTTAAATGATAACTAAAATCGGTACATATTTTTGAAGACAATTAGGCGAAATGAATAACAATTTTTGAAGTAGATGGCTGACAACATACACTGATCTCTGTTTTACAGCATTCATCATACGTTGTTATTTCCAAACACACACTTTTCTAAATTTCCTTAAACATGTGCAAAGTGGTCACACAAGATGCATGACTAATAAAATTAAGAAGTAGCTAAGATGTATCGTTGTGACCATATTATACGCCCGGTTGGGTTTCAAGGTGTGCCTTTAAAGATATTCATAGAAAGCAATTAATTAATTAACTAATTAGAGAAAAATTTTAAGTATTGCTTATCATTTTTATATATGACTTAGTTTCCCCTTTGATACAGAAAAAGTACATTATTTTATCGCAAACAATTACAGTCAACGTATAAGTAATATTAATTCAATGTACTGATTTTTTGGTGACTGAGGGCGTATGATTATTAATCATTGATTTACATCAGTACGTCCCATCCAGTGCGTCTTAAAATAGGATGCTTGTGAGCCCATTGAAAGTGTCCCATTAATGGAATGCAAGCTAATGTGTACAGCTTAAAATCACATAGAAAATTCTTTGAAATTTGAAAGGAAATCAAACCGGAGAATGGAAGTTATTTGTTTCAATTTTCTATAAAAAATATTTATTTTAACCTCAAACTACTTATATTATTCATTCTGTTTCATAGAACGATTGATGCTGATTCAGTTTATGAAATGCTCTAAGTTTTATTTGAAAATTGTCAATTCAGAAAACAAAAATTTTTAAATATTGGTAGATAAATTTCTAAGAGGAAGGTTTTGTGTAGAGAACTATAACAACTTAACAGGTTACTTTTGGCAATTTGGCATCAGATCATTTTTCTATCAAGAAATAAATAAGTGCGGCAAGCTTTAATTATGGTTCTGTCTAAGAATAGGGTTGTTCCATGTCCTCTCATCAAAATATCTGTATCATCATGTTTTGTTAGAAAAATTAAAGCAATGTGAGTTTTTGGTGATATTTTAGACAAGAAATGAATAGATATATGAAGTGAAAGTTGGATTCAAGTGCAAAACAATATCAAATTTGCGGTGAATTTTTAAATAAAACAAAACGAAGCTGAACCTAATCTCTAATCTCTGGTCCACACCCAACATTTGAATTGGTTATGCCCCCTTGGCACATTCTTTTTGAAAGGATGAAACTCCTATGTTTTCATCCCTTTAAAAAGAATGTAAATTTTACAATAGGTTAAATATAAAGGACATGGTAGATGATGAATGTTACTACCAAAATATTACTTAAAGATGTTGGAAGAGTTTTTCTGTACACAACTGCGTGATTATTCCTTTCTATTCTGTGTGTGGCTTCAAAAGGATAATGCACATAACCACACCTGTTATAGCAGAAGTACAACAAAAATTTTCCCCGTTAGTTGATCTCAAGGAACTCCCCGATGTCTCCTAAACTTACTGATTTGTTTTCTTCTTGGATTGTTGCATACAGGAAGCTTGCAAATAAAACTAAATCTTTTGAAGCATTTAAAGCATTGTATTCAAACTGTAGTTGAAGTTAAAAACATGCAGGAAATAATGAATAATAATGCCACAGATGCGTTACCGGACATGAGCCTTTAAACAGGCTTAATAAAAATGCAATATTTTTCCAATAGTTATTAATTTTTACTATATATATATATAATCTATTATTACATTTTTCATTGTATTATGGATTAGCTGCAAATTCCGATTAAAGTTATAATTCCGTATTTTAGAACGAAAAACATGCAAAGTGAAAAATTCTAATAAGTAAAGTAGACTGTCATACTGTAAATCATATTTTTCTGCTATTAAGACACACAACATTTCTATAAGATTAATATTGTAAAGTTGTATAATGTATTTGTTATTGAATTGTGAATACGATATGTTGTAATATTGCAATTTAATCAAATCGGCCTTAAGGCTTAAAATTATAATCATAAATAAATAAGTTAAATTAAAAACAAAAATATGAATTGAAAAAGATCATTAAAGAGTGGCAACATTCATCATCCCTTCTAAATGTACGAGTATTTGGTTCTTATTGTCCTTTTTCTTAAGAATAATTTAATATTTGACCGATTTTCTGAAGAAAACGCAGGCTTTCATACTGAATTATTGTAATGCGTTTGGAAATCATATTTATCTCAACATAGTGTACTTTATATCATATAAGAATGATAAAAGGATATCATAAAAAGACGTGGAAATCTATTTCACCGATTTGCACGTCTTTTTATGATATTTTATTATTATTATATGATATATATGTATATGTATATATATATATATATATATATATATATATATATATCATTTTATTATTATTATTTGCCTGTAAGCTATATATCGAAAAACGTATGCTTTGTTGCCGAAAGAAAGCAACAAATGTGAAGAAAATCGATAGTCTTTGAATAGATTATTTGCAGCCACAAAATTCACAAGATTATAGATTGTAAGGAAATGGTTTAATGATAAACAATTTCATATAACCCAGTATAGTATGGGACAGATTCAATAAAAAGGGAGAAAAGGGGAATATTAATCATTTGCTGGCATGTAAAGTTCTAGTTTTGTAATATCTCGCCCAATGTCAGAGAAAACTTTGCAACTGCTTGAATTAATTAACCACACTATTGCAGGCTGTTTGTTTGTTAATAGTTTTAAAGCTGAGAGCATATGATTAATATGATTTCAAGTAAGTCTTTAACAGGTAAATTCTAATTTCCAAGTTGTCAGAAAACAATTTATGTGCTTAATTATCTGTGCTACGGTCAGCTTTAAAGTGCTAACATACTTTCTTTGTATGGAACTTTAGAAATTGCCTTTGCAATGTTCGCTTAAAAACGTGGTATTCCTTTGCTGCTTCATACTTTTGTTAGGGACTGTTCATATTAAGGCCGCAGAGCGATGCGTTAATTTGTTTAGAGTTTATTAGTTAAGTTTGTCACCACATAATTGCTAAAAGTTCAAATATAAATTAAATTTGAAATTATTTACAATTTATTTTGATTTTGCTGGCTTTTTTTGTTTGTGGCTCTTTAAAAGATTTGATAAACGTTTGTGTGTGTGTACAGTGTGAATGGCTGTGTGTTTGGAAATGTACAAATGAGTTCCTGTATTTCGCCTTTCATTTGAAACAAATTGCGAATCGGCCATATGGAATCGAATCGAATAGAATCGCACTTTGATTAATATTTACCTCATGGTGGTTAATGAATGTTTTGTTAAAATTGAAACGTATAATTTCGTTTGTGTCGTTTTGCCATTGTCGCTGTTTTGTTAATTAAACATTTTTCAATTTAACTACATTCTGCATAATAAATAACAATAATAATAAAATTATTCCATCATCCCCTATGCGCTTGTTGGGCCTTCTCTGGAAAGTGGAGGCTGTCATTCATAAACTCCGCAACCATTTCATTTATTTCTTTCACTGTCAGGGAAATTTATTTAATTGAATTTCAATGATCTAAATTTATGGTTTTAATGTTAAAATTCTGTTGTAACATTTAAATGCTTATCGTCGTTACTGTATTGAAATTTATTATCGTTTTATTTGCGTTTCTCGGTCATGGTTTTAAAACTTCTGTCCATTATTGAGGTTTATGTTCTTGCGTTCATTTCAAGGTCTGCCCCGCTTCGATTGCGGGGCCGAAAAGGATGCCTCTCCTTTTCCAAGGGGCATCAGCGCATTGGCGTGGGTGTTGAATACATTTGTATACAAATTTATTGAATGATTTGTTGTTTTGCCACAGTTTTGCAGTTGTGAGTTGTTGTGAGCCCTAACAAAGCTTTGAGGCAAACAGCCAATTATAAAGTTATAAATTTGTGTCTGACCAATTATAAAGGACGAGTGGAGAAAAACGTTAATCCATATTTTTAGCCTTTCTCGTGATAACAAATTTAAACCAGGCAAAAAGTAAATGCAAAATTACCTTTAAATGATTGGATACAATTTGCAGCAAGTCACTTGAATTAAAAGTACTAAATTTTCATATTAATGAACAGTTGGAGAAACAATTGAGTGGCTGGTAAATTAATGAATGAGTGACTGTAGCGATTGAATCCATTATATGAATTGAACGAGGATGGGACAATAAATTATTCCACTATAAGTGAACATTTGATCCAATCGTTGCCCAAATTTTCCACACTTATTGCATCATACATGAAATCTCCAATCTGTTGAAGGTTTCCGAGTAATGTGACAACACACAAGTTAACACATTTGTCGGCAGATCCTTGAACTAAGGCAGCAAAAATGTATTTTTTTCTTTTCGGAAATTTGGCTTTATACTTTAACATTGTCTGTTTTGGGCGACAATTGGGACACAATTTGTCTAACTCTTCCCTGACATTTTAAGGGATTTTTATACTGCCTCTGCTATACGATGAGGGGTTGATTAATTTTGTAAATCTGTTCTGTTTGTAAGATTCAAATATAATCATTTGAAATCTCTTTAAAAATATGTATATTTTTGATTGTCTTAAATCCTCAGTCTGGACGCGTGTATATTAGTAGCACCATAGGGATTGTTTCACTCGATCTAGGAGGCTTAAATTCTGAACAAATATAGGGTGGTGCATAAGGAACGTTCAGATTTGATCAGTGAATACCTTTTTTGTTTAAGTCTTTTCTTCATCTCTTTACAGAATTAACTAAACAACACTTGTTAAATTTATGATGGAAAGGCTCAGCACAGAACAAACAACCAAAGTTGTTCGATTTTACTTTGAAAGTCAGCATTCGATTATTCAGATTATATCGAAATATCTTTCATGTTTGAAATGCTGGTAGCGCTCTAACAATTTACACAATTGGTTCAGCAACAAAGGGCTATCTGTGATCTTCCGCGTACTGGAAGACCTCGTGCAGTTCGAAATGAAGTGACCATTGATCGAGAGCAAGCAAGTATTGAGGAAAACCCCGAAACGCTCTCCAGGCGACGTTCTCAGCAGTTAGAGATATCTAGGCGGTCTTTGCAAAGAATTTTCATATGTTACATCTTTTCCCATATAAGATGCAATTGGTTCACGAGTTAGAACCAAATGATGCAAAAGAATGGATTCAGTATAGTCGCCGTTAACGTTACTTATGCGCCACTCTATGTATATTATAAGCAAAGGCGGGTTATATTGGAAACTAAACAATGTTAGGGTGATTAAAAATTGTAATTGCCAGTAGGAAAACGGCATACAATGTGTGATAAGAGAGCGTTTTTACCTCATATACTTGCCTGTGTCGGTACTGGGATGTGTCAGTACAATATTTTTTATAATACAGATCGCAAATGGAACAAGTTGACAAAATTGGTGCGGTAGGCTACCGTACAAAAACTGAATCTAACTGTGGCATCGCCAATCTTCAAGATCTTCGCTTCTTCAATTTTGTGTTTGTCATGGTGTTTATGGAAAAATTTGCCAAGACACTCAATATACGCTTTAGTTTTCACAATGGTTTCAATCAGAAGAACGTGGTAGATGCGGCGTCAAAGCGAACATGGACTTGTAGTGTGTTGTATTTTTCAAATGATTTAAAGTATCATATGTTATTTACAATTCGCTGTAGTTTCTTTATACTTTCTGCATCCCAAAATATGAACTCCATAAACTTACAGTCACTTGCATCCTTCTTAGATGCTCTGTACGACTTGCATCAAATCAATTCTTGTCAGCGGATTGTCGATTTCATTCTGGAATGTAGTGATGAGACCACGTTCCATCCATTGGTAAAATAATATCTTTGACTCGTTCAACCTGTTGCTAACAATGCGCCGAATCTTTAAAGCTTCACCATTACTTGGTGTTTATTTGGAAAAAGATTTCTCTCAAATCTGAATTTTCGTATAAAATGTTGAATACGCAGCCTTTTGGCATTTCTAAGATGTCAGCTATCTCTTCTCTTGCAACTTTGCTTTTATTTATAATTTTCAAGAGTTTTTTATGTTTTCTATAGCAGGCCCACTATCGACAGCCATACGAATGATAGTGTTGACATCTGTGCGTTGGTTTCGGGACTAATTGGCCGACGTGTTAAATCTATTTCATATTTTCCGACAGCTTTTTCGGCTAAATATTTTATAGTCACTGGAAATGGATCAACAAACCCTTTGGTTCGAATTTTGGGATTTCTAAGGTGTTGGTGAACGAGGCATCAAAAGAAAAAACGCTAAAGATCAAATGTGAAAAAGTTGTTGTCTTCCTAAGGTGTTGGGGGAAATCGGTACTTTCGTAATGAGTAGAAAAGTCTTTAAAAAGTCGACAAATGGATCAAATTTAACAATCGTTTACAAATACAGGGTGTCCGTCGGGAAAGTATACATTTTGGTTTGCCGCCATTTTGGTAAACATTAGTCTTGGCATTTCATAATTGGCAGCCGTGAAGTAGAGACGTGGCAAATTTATTAGGAAAAATATTCGATAAACCAACGTGTTTTAATCATTAAAACATTACATCAAAATCAATCATCGATTACTGTGACGTTGAGAAAGTTACGAGAAATTTTTGCGAGGAACAACATGCCAACAAGACGCACTATTTATCGTGTAGTGAATGATTTCGAAGAAAGAGGGTCTGTAGGTGATAGAGCCAAGCACGGGCCACAACTTACTGCAAGAACGGCTGAAAACATTACTGCTGCTCAAGAAAGTGTCAAAACAATCCATCAACCTCAATTCGACGCCGTGCTCAGGAGATTGGTCTTCAAAAAACAACTTTGGCCACAATTTTGTACAAGGATTTGCATTTATTTCAATTTAAGATTCAGTTGACACAAGAGCTTCTTCCACTAGACCATTTACGCCACCGTACATATGCCGATAGGATGTTACAGCTTACTCATGACAACCGCGATTTTCATCATAATGAGTAACGAGGCACATTTTCATTTGAATGGATATGTGACTAAACCCTTAATTTATTCATCAGTCACCTTTGCATCCATTAAAAGTGAGAGTCTGGTATGCAAATTGGCCAGGAGGAATCATTAGACTTTACTTCGTTGAAACTGAAAACGGCGTAACGCTAACTGTCAATGGGAAGCGATATCGTGATATAATTGAAAACTTTTTAACGCCACAACTGCATGTTTTGGGCTTGATTAACATGTGGTATCAACAAGACGGTGACACATCGCATACAGTCAGGATTACAATGGAATTACTGCGAAACCTCTGTCCACAACAAGTTATCTCAAATGATGATGTTGATTGGCCTCCACGGTCGCCTGATTTGACTGTTCCGGGCTCCTTTTTGGGGGGATATTTGAAAAGTAAGAATTATGCAAACAAAGCAGAAAGGCTTGAGCAACTCAAACAAAATATTCGTGATGAAATGAGAATGTAATGCAAATGTATGGAAATCTAATGAAAAATGTGCTCAAAAAGGTTCGCATTTGTGAAGCTAACAGAGGCGGACATTTATCTGATATTGTATTCCATACATAAATGCCGACAATAAATAAAACATAAGATCTATTATCTTTCGTTTAATCAAAAATTATAAACAAACAAAGTAGTATACCTTCCCGACGGACACCCTGTGTGTTCATATAGCAAAAATCGAGTGTGCACTCAGGAAAACAAACAAACTTTGGCCCCACAAAGCGACTTTTACAAATTGCCTTCAACAAACTAGAGATTTTTAATACACCAAAATCAAAAGATCTTTAGACCAAAGATACGTCTGTATCTTAGAAATGAAGAGCAGAATCGCGAATCAATTTCTTAGGCTTCAACAAAAAAAAAAATACCAACTTCCATTTTCGAAAATAACCAACAAATTTTGTAAATCAATAAATTAAAAAAATTCACTAAAATATTACATATTCACTTAATTACATGTTCAGTTTGCCTATTGGCTTCAAACATGTGTTATCTACCCATACGAGGTGAAAAAATATTCTAAAGTAGCCAAATGGAAAATGTTAAAGTGCAAGTATATATAATTTAAAAACCGTCAACCACAAAGAAAACAAAAAAAAAAAAAAAAAAAAAAAAAAATAAATAAGTAAATAAAAAAAAACCAAAAATGTAAAACCAGGATAATTTTTAAATTTTAATTAATTGTATGGAGATGGTGCCTTTTCGACGGTAGGAGTGGATAATTGAGTAGCATTGGGACGTCCAGTTAAACAAAGAATTTGTTGATGGGATCAAAACCTTCCTGCAGCACGGAAAGTTTTCTACAGTAAACTCGCTTGAGAATGCAAAAGGGAATGGCCTAAACTCCATTGGAAGGACTTTCGAAATATTACCGAAATATAATATAACAAATTGGAGAAAAATCTCAGAAGATACAAATTTTAAAATGAATAATAATATAATATGAATAAATGACTAAGTTCAGATTTAAGACATTAATGAGCCACAAATTTTCCATCTGCTTTTTCACAAATTGTGGTGTATTTCTTAAAAATATATAAAATTTTTAATAATTGTTTTGGCCCGAAGCTGGATTCGCGCTGAAAAATTGACTACAATTTCTACTGCGACTCAAAGTAAATTCTTAAATTCTGGCCGTTAATTCAATTCCACAATAATGGCTGAAATATCAATATACGTCGTATATCACGCGTTTCGAATATTGTGTATTTATCTCTATAGTTACTTTTATGCTGGTAATTGCGTGGGTTGATAGGATGGGAGCTGTATCTACTGATACTGATAATTTACAATACTTCTTAAAACTTCAGTACAACCTACGCATAAATAATAATGACATTATAGTCTCAAATTGCTGGTATTCCCGTTATCAGTAGATCTTTTCACTTAAGAGAACATCATGTTCTGGTTGTGTGGTTGCCCCGACAACATCCGGTACAAAAAAAAATGATATCCGGCAAACCTGAGTATCCGTATATACGAGTATGTGTGTGGGCAGCAAGTTTGTAATTATGTTTGGTATAAAATGCAAATTAAACAATTTTTTTTTTCTGGTTTCACCTGAATTGTGTAAAATTAATGTGACCTTTTGATAGAAGAAGACTTGCTCACATGTAGAGCCAACTAAGTGTGCTGCATCAACTTTTTGTGTTGTCAGGCAAAAGAAACTTAATGAAGTGCAATGTTACACTTAATTTACATGATGTTCCTTATTAGTGTACAAACCGGCAGCAACACACAGACACACATACATATAATATTTGCATCAATCTACATATAAATGCATGTTTTAACTACACATACATATATGCATGGACTACATTTGCATATACTAATTTTAAACACACACATACACATAAGCGAACAAGCTCATGCTGCTCTTTTCCTTTGCGGCATAATAAGGAAGACAGGAAGTGTCCAAGCTTAAACATCCTTATGTCTGTAATTTAGTGTGTGTATTTAATCCTCTCCTAATATCGTAAACAGCAATTTAAAGTTGAATCATTTTCAGCAAAGACTATTAAATGTTAACAAGAATTGGCCATTTGTGAGAGAACCATGCAAAATAACTGAATCTGTCTTAAAAGCTTAAAAGTTTTATTGGTTAAGTGAAAGGCTATTTGCAAAACAAATTCAAATTTTTAATTTACAAATGAAACATTTAGGGGGAGAGTGAACTGAAAACTATTTAGTAGTGAAACTTATGGAACTTACCTTGTTTCAGGCTATGATACTTTTAATTGCTGGTAGTTTTTGTTTTCGTTTTGTTTAATAAAAAGGACAATATATAGTCGAAGTTTATGCTAAAGCAAGGATATTAGCTACTTTCCAATGTTAGCTGTTGAAATTAGTTTTATTTCGGATATTCACAATTTTGACCTTCATTTGGCATTATGTTCAAAAATTTTGTATAGCAATTTGGAATTTTTAGCATATACTAAATCATATATTTGGATGTTACTTTACATTAAAAAAGAACAAAATCCGTAATGGAAGGACAAACATCATATTTGGTTTGTTATCTCATTTATGCTGTAATTAAACCACGTTATGACCACTAAATGCTGAAATGTTTGAGAGGAATAAACAAAAAAAAAAGGAAACGAAATTGCCCTTTAATGGCCACTCATATGCGCGGAGATGAAAACCATAAAATTCTAGTAATATTATCGTATATGCTATTAGTTGAAAACGATGAAAAAATTAATTAAAAAATTACGTTAATTATATGCTCATGGTAATGAAATCCTCAAAACACAAAAAAGCATACAAAATAGATGACAAAAACAATGAATGCTAAGAAGAACAAGCTGAGAACCATTTGCTGTGGCAAAAAAGTAAAAACGAAAAAAAAAAACATCGAGCCATGAATATTAAATAGGAATGTTAACGGCTCATTCAAGGGAAACAGATTAAATGAAATGTTTAATAATAACATATATTCGATATAAGCAAAATAACTGAGAATAAACAGACGACGATGATTTTTCACTGTTCATTCAAGAATGAAATATTAGCTTTACAATCCGTCATGTGGACTTGGAAGTGAATTATAAAGTTTATTATAAATAATGCTTACTATAAAGAAATCTATCAAGTATAGTCCAGCATAATCAAGTATAATCTGAGAAAAGTCAGTGGGGATGATTCACTTTTAGAAACTTTCTCACAAAGTGATTTTTGGGCAATCAAATTTACTACATGAAAAGTTAATAACGACAAATTTGTTTTAGGGAGAAATGTGTTTGTTAAAGATATTTTCCAAAATATTTTTCATGTTTTAAAATAATCGATTTCATAATATATTAAAAACAATTTTGCACCAGGAATTGTTTATAATTTTGCTTAAGACTGATGGCGATTTTTAATCATTTTCAATAGAAAATAAAATATTTGGCATGCTTTATATCATTCCCTAACAAGATAGACTTTTAAATATTTCTTCGGATTCAAAATAAGTAGTATAATTGTATTACACTGAGTTATAAGTGCACAATATGTGAAAAAGCAAAAAAAAAATTTGTGATCCATTAAAGCCTTAAATCTGAACTAAGTGGTTCATTTATATTATTGTTACTATTAATTTTAAAATTTGTATCTTCTGAGATTGTTCTCCAATTTGTCACATTATGTTTTAGTAGTATTTCGTAAGTCTTTCCAATGGAGATTAAGTCGTTCTTTTCTGAATCGTTAAGCGAGTTTACTGTGGAAAACTTTCCGTGCTTCAGCAAGGTTTTGATCCCATCAACAAATTCTTTCTTTAACTGGACGTCCCAATGCTACTCAATTATCCATTCCTACCGCCCAGTAGTCAGTACCATCTCCACCAAAGTTTGGTCTTTGGCTTATATGATATGGATATGATATGATGGTTGATATTTTTATAATACTCCTATCGTTCATAATTTATTCGATGCTAATACTTTCCGACAACGTTGATGAATTGGAAATTCCTTCCTATTGAATTTTCTTAGAACTGAGTCATTCGTACCATCACTAGACAACGATTTTCATGCAAATGTATATTCTGAAAAATTTTAATGACACGAAAAGGGTTCTTGTATCATATTTGCATATAATATATTAGGTTTGCAACTAAGTAAGCGCTATTTTTTTATGAAAATGCAACTTTATTATGAAAACATGTTTACAAACGATTCATTGAAAGTATTGTCCATCGTTAGCTGTTACTTTTTCCCATCATTTTGGCAAAGCTCGAATTTCGTCACGGTAAAACTGTTCAACTTTTGAAGCTGTCCACGAATCTAGCCATTCCAGAGTCAGGCAGACCATGTGGTCAGTTGTTCACACACGAAAAAACGACGCTCAATGTCCTTTGGCTTCAACTCATAAGGAACCCAAGTTCCTTGCTTTTGAATCATTCCCAACACATACAATCGCTTGGAAATGGCTTGGTGGGTAACTTCTAATACTAAAGCAAGCTCTACCAGCTTTAAGCACGGATCCCTATCAAGCAATGCCATTAATTCAGTGTCTTCGAAGGTTTTTCGTCTTCCTTCACGAAAACAGTAGTCGACATCAAAATCACCGTCTTTAAAGCGACGTCGTGTGTTATTTCCATCCGTCAGTGATTATAATGTAATATTTCGAATATTAAAGCTTACAAAATTTGGGGACCAAAGTTATAAAGCAAAATACAAAATGTATTTTTTTAGTGACCTTTTGTTATACTTTTTATCTCTGCATTTAAAATAAAAATTCTAAGCAATTTCGGAAACTATACTAAGCCTGTAGTACAGTATTGGACATATCAAGAATTGTTTAGCCTAAAGAACAAAAGTGCCAGAATCACTGATCTGGTTTTTATACAAAACAGTACGCCGATGTGCAACAAAAATAGCTTTCTGTTAAAGCGTAGTAAAGTGAACTCAAAATTTTGAATGTTATATGACAAAAGTATTAAAAAACAATGATAATAAACGGATATTAAAACTCCATCTGCGAAAAAGGAAACATCAGATTTATTGATTTTTATTTCAAATAATGGTTGTATTTTTTGGAGGTATTACTGATGTTCATTATTATATTATAATTATATGAAAAATTGTTTTCAACTTTGTGAGGTTCCCCTTAAAAAATTTAAATTATCTTCCACTTTAAATCCAGTATACATCTCAGAAGGAATGAATGTTTGTAACGTTACTGAAATTGTAGGCTACTTTCGTTAAAATTTCGCTTTGATGGTATGAATCTGCTACCGAAAAGTTGCTGTCATAAAAGGCGCAATGTTTTTTTTTTTTACACAGAGCGGTTGTTGAATGTTGCTGCATTAAGAAAATCTAATACATATCTTTAATTTACATTCATTTTTTCTTTTATTTATTTGAAAAGTAATGCATTTTATTAAGTCTTTTTAATTGTTCTTATCAATAATTGAATTGAGTCATCAGCGTTCAATAGTAGCTGGGCAGTTGCAGCGGGAGTAGCCTCAATTATCGTTCGAATGCATTGCGATAAAACTTCCAAATGTTTTGTTTTTATTAACACTGTAAGAAAAAAAAATAGATACAGTAATGTTGGAAGCCCTTTGCAATAGAAATTGCATAATGTGAAGTATCTTCAAATTATGTTTTTGAAGAATTTACGACCGCATATTTCCATAATAGATCTTGTTAAACATATAGCTAATTCTGTCCTTGGATTAAAAGTGTATTAGATGAACTAGAAATAAATTTTCTAAAAATTAGATGAATTAACATGAATTTTTCGAAAATTGGATTTAGTTGCATTTAATTAAATTGTATTACCTCTAATTAAGATCGAATTATATCAAATTACACTGAATTAAGTTGAATTACATTGAATTGCTTGTATCAAACATTTTGTAAATATTTATCATACGTTGTAAGAATTAAGTATTTATTTGCTTGTGTAGAGGCTACTTCAAACAACCCTACTTTGTTACGCACATGTGGCAACCCGGTGGTTCACGGAGGTCTCATAGTTGAAACTTTTTTTCTCTAGCCGCAACCTTACCACTTCGTCAGCCGCCCTTGACATCCTAAAAAAAAAACAAATAATGTAAGCTAACCAATATCTCCTTTTTTGTATATCCTCCAATACGAAAAACCCTCGTAAGTATACCTATACACATCCCGCCAAGAACCTAAGTTCTTCACCAAACCCTCCAATTTCTCTCGTAGAATCTAAGTTCCAAAGGAAATCTTCAGACAAAATCTGACAGATTTATATCTTAGCAATTACATTTTACAGGTCTGGCTATATCGTATAATAACTTTCACCATCATACTGAAACCACATACAGTATTGAGTGAAAGGGATTCTCCTTTGGCTTAGTTTTGGAAAAAGAAGTTCTTTGAGCATCTTTAAGCAACGGCTTGGCAGCAACATGTGACTCTCTGACTAGAGAATGTTTCTGTATTGTTGAAAAATAACAACCTCTTAAGAAAATGAACCCGAAACGCATTCTCAGCCGAATCTTAATCATTTTCGTATTCTCAAGTAATGTAGGTGTACAAAGGCAAATTTTCTACTTTTGTCGGCTTTCATGTAGTTATAATGATGTGTATATTTATATGGAAAAATTGGAAAACTTTGATTATAAGTAAATTATAAATTATAAATAATAATTATAATTAATGGTGCCTATAACATTCACATTTTGGTATAATTCAAGCTAACACAAAAGGTTCTAAGTATAACTACATTTCTGTAATGGCAGGCCATGTATAAAATATGGGAACTCTGGACATTTGTAGATTACTAAAAAATTTAACAATCACTTTTCAATGGCTGATAAATTTTGCAGAAGCAATCGAAACTGCGGTTTCGGCCATTTACTTTGCAAACACATCTTAAAAAAATATGAAATTTCTGCAAATTTATATGTAGCTCATATCTGTTGCATGCTCATTGATGGATAAATTCAAAACGTATGTTTCTGGAGACCCAATATTTTGCAAATATTGTCCTAAATATTTCAGAAATATTTTAAAAATATTTAAACCGTAAAATTTGTTTGGATATTTTGTTTTTTTTTTTGTAGTATTAGGTAAAATAAAATATCTTTACATTTTATGAAATTTAAGTTAAACTTTATTTGAAAAGTTAATATATAAAAATTCTCCTACCTTTACTTTCCATTGAAAGATGGCTAAATTTTCGATTTTCTTAAACGCTCACTGTGCTCCACATTCTTAATTTAATGGTTATGAAGAGATCATAAACAAATCACAAATCAAATCAAGACAACGGGGTGTATAAATTCGTACAAATATGCATAATGACTCCATAAAAGTTATTAACAATAACATCACCAGCTAGACCGCCTACTTTCCAGACCTCAATGTGACCATAAATTACACTTCTCAGGCGCGAAAAGAGAACAAGAGGAGAAAACAATTTGCAATTTCAGGATTTTTATGACATTATTAAAAATTTATATTGATTGTGGTAATAATGGATGAACACACACTTCATTCGATTATGCTTGCACATATACGTACATATTCATATATAGACTATCAAATTCACGCACTTGAGGACGCATTCACTCAAGCACACAGACACACACACACACACACATGTTCGCTCTCTTGTACTTGTACTCACATAACGGTGGCAAGAGTAAAAATGCTATGCATACATAATCACATACGAGTACAATAGTCAAATAACACGAAATGTGAATGTATCGAATAAATACGAAATCGATAACGAAATCTTTCATGACAACGAAAGAGCCTCAAATGTGACTCAATTTAGTACGAAACAGAAGGAAAGAACGACCAGCCAGTCTGTGAATGAATGAACGAATAGACTAACGAAGGCAAGTTGATGATAAGTTGAGACGACTAGAGGTCGGGGACTTTTTCTAATCCATGTAACCATAAGTGTCTTTAACACAAACATCTATAGTTCTCCCCAAAATTGCCTCTAACACATTTAATATATCGTCAGAATGAACCAACAATTGTTATTATCAATGTTGTACCTCTAGCACTAAAACAAGAATACGAAGATGAATGACATTCATTTTGAGGATAGAAGGATAAGTACAGTGGCTTGGAGGGCAATTGGATGATTGTGATTTTTGAGTGGAAAATCTGTATTTAGCGGTGTTTGCTACGAGAGATAACTAAGAAAACAAAAGACGAATTAACCTGGATCCCATTAATGATATATGGGAGAGCTTCTCACATTCAGTGAGCTTATACGCATTCTATTTTCAGACTCACTCAACAGAACCTATAGTTTAACGATGATTCCCAACATTAGATTAAGAAAGATTTATTAGATTTATCGGTCACTCGACTATTCGATGTGTTCGAAGTGTTCATCAAACACATCGAAGTGACTGCCGTTCAAATAATTATAAGTGGTTAAATCGTTTCTTGAACCGTCCACGAGAATCGTTAAGCTTTAGAAGAGGATAAGAAGATGAATTAAACTAAGAGGACATTTTGACGGGAAGACGACATGAAGATAGTTTTTGAAGTAATACATTATTCCAAACTAAGCTCTCTTCGAATAGAAAACACCGCAAGAGAATTTTTTTTGCCGTACAAAGCTTATGGCATCTTAGCGAAGCCAAGTGGATTATTTCAATATATTTTGGCGCATTGTTCTAAAAGTTTCTGCAGAAAACAGTTTAAAACGCATTAGTGTTTCAATTAATGAAGATTGATCTTTCATTTCATGCCAACATTCTTTATAAAAGAAATTTTCCTACTCAACTTTTCTCTTATAGGAAGGGGAAGGGCCTCTAGTTACTTTCCGTTATAAACAGTTTGGTGGGTTACGGAATTATATAAAAACACCTGCCAATGAAAATCGATTCTCAAAGAAAGCAATGTGGCAAAAAGCGGGGGAATTTAGTGCCGGGTTTTTGGTGCAGAAATTTTGGTAGCTGTTTTGTTAGGGATAGAACTCAAGCATGTTTAATAAGGATTGACATTTCATCATACAGAGAAACGCCTATAAAATATTGAAGTTTCAAAATCAAAATTCATGCCCTCTGAGAAGTGTCCAACACCTGATTTCGGACAATTTGCCAGTTTAGTTCAACTAAACAACTAAAACATACTTGAGTACGATAAATTTTTCTTACCGAAAACCTTCGTTTAAAGAAATTAACGCATATGGTCTGAAGGGAATTCAAAAATTATAGAAGAGATATCAACGCATCTAGGGAAACGCAGTGTTTGGTGGCTCAAAACTGAGCTCCTCGCATAAATAACCTACAACGTAATCATATTCAACATTTGCAAGAAATAACTTTTAATTCCAAGATATATTGGAGAAAATGGAATCAAATGTTCTGTAATATTTCCGAGTTTTTGTTTTGAAAAGTAAAAAAAAAAAAAAATAATCGCTTGGCAAATTATCCAAGAATATATAGGAATTTTTACATGTCAATCCAGGTTAGAGGGCATATTCTATAGGCTCGGCCGAACATTATTTGGCCGTCTTTTTATTTTGAGCATGCTTACTTATCGCATTTGAGGAAATTTTCATAATTGTATCAGTTAACTAACTTCTTTAATGAATACGAATTGAATGAATTTTTAACTAAGATAACGACATCAGTGGCAACTTTTCGATGCAGACACTCCTGTATTAAAATTGAAAATTGTATTTAGTTTTAAGAATGTTTAAAAAAAGAAATGCATTATTTTTGCGATAGATGGCGTTAGCAATCTGTATTTCGCATTGTATTGGTACGATTGAGTTACGCTAGATGGCGTACTGCAACCCAGACAGTTCTGTGATTGTTTAATTTAGTATTGCTAAAAGTGGACACTAACAAAAAGAAAATACATCATATGTCACAGTTTTTCCTTGGTGAAGACGACAATGGCAGCTAGTTTGATGAAAATGGTCCTGATATTGTAATCATTCCGCTAATTTTGGTGTCAAAGGCGCACCACGTTGCCGAGGACTGATCATCCAAATGTAGATAAAATAATGGAAATCGTCAAGTCCGATCGTTTCGAAGCATTTGATTAAGGATAGAGTTAACGCAAAAAAAAAAAAACAAAACTTTATGGACCGAACTTCGAGCTGTGAATCACTGCTAAATCGCAACAAAATCGACTCATTTCTGAAGCACATGGTGACTACTGATGGAGAGTGGATCTCTGACAACAACGTCAAGTGGTCGAATTGCGGTAAGCAGGCGTGAGCTCCCTTACGGTCAAACTTTTAATCCGAACTTGTCAATTGTCAACAACTGAAACGTCTAAAGGAAACGCACCAGCAATGGCCAGCTTTAACCAATGAGGGAGAAATTGTGTTCCACCAGGTGATTGCTATTACTATCTGTTTCTGTCTATAGCGAATGGTTTCGCTGGTGAAAAATAATAGAGATTTGTGTTTATATGAGGGAGTCATAATTGAATTACCATCAAAATGGCAACAGGTTATCGAACAAAATGGTGTATATTTGATCTAATTCGGATAATTATTACTATGCTAAATAGCTTCTTTAACGTCAAGCAAAAGTATTGGATTTCTTTTACTACATCTTGTAGTAAAATAAGTTTTCATGAGATTTTATTTTTTCCACAAGAAAAATTCGCTTAACGTTTTTTGAACAAAAGTTCAGACAGACAAATATTTTTATAAATATTCTACTCGAAGATATGCTTCTGTTAAAACCTGCTTTGCTATAGGCAATGATTTTTTGCGTATAAATGGATTATAATTATTGGAGAAAAGTTTTCTAGATAATGTTGTTCCGATGGAAATCTATTTTCTACATTAGCCGCGCATTTTATAAATAACGACCAGATAATCATTAGGAAACGTTTCTGAAACAAATTTGACTTGTTTTTTTCTTCTACTTCTTGAAGTCTCTTTTTCTAAGAGAAGAATATATCTTAATATATCGTACGGTATCGACTGATGCCTTTTAGGTACTGACGACTGAATAGCTCACCATGCGACGAAATTTAAGGCTAGGAAAGGGTATGCGCTGGCGGCAGAGGATTTGCCCAATGATGGGGTAGAGAGGTTGAATAGGTCTGAGCTTATGGGAGTCTTGGATGAATGTGTCTTGTAGATATGGCAAACATGTTGGGAAGAGAGTCATAACGGACGTACTACATTTAAGTTTTTTCCAGATGGTGAACTTGTTGCGAGAAAACCTGATTTTGGTGTTAACCTTTCTGCATAAGAGAGCCCTGTCCGGTAACGAGTCGAAGACTGGCTGCATGTGTTGTGCGAATGTCTATTACATGTCCGGGGATTAGCGATATTTAGGTCAAGTGACGACTCTACTCAGGACGTTTGCTCGGCGTAGGGCTACTGTGACATAGTTGTTGGAAGTAGGCCTGCCGGCCTTTTCGAAGCAGTCTGACCTGGGGTTTAAGTGGCTGCAAGACTATTCGGGACCGGATCCTCTCCGCTAACGAGTCAAGCAATTCCGGTGCACCAGTCGAAGACTGTCTGCATGTGTTGTGCGAATGTCCATTACATGACCAGGGATTGCGATATTTAGGTCAAGTGATGACCTATGATGCTTTTACCCAGGGCATTTGCTCGGCGTAGGGCTACTGCAACACAGCTGTAGGAAGTGGGTCTGCTGGACTTTTCGAGGCAGTCTGACCTGAGGTTTAAGCGGCTACAAGACTATTCGAAACGGGCTGATCCCGCAATCTTGTTTAGCTTGGTAGGCGGCAACTACTCTGCTACAGGGTCTGACTAGAAGCCTTGTCTAGTACTGGGGACGATGAGAATTCACACGGACAGGGTCTCGAGTTCGTGCCTTGTTAACTTGCTTTTGGCCCTTTTTGGTCTTTCGAGGGATACGGCAGGCATGGACGCTAATATATCATGGTAGTCGTTCACCATCACCTAGCGGAAGGGGTCTTCCACCGGTGAAGATATTGCATCCTTGCAATGTAGTACTGGCCATTCTCTCTACTACGGGTTTCCACAGTCGCAGGTATGTAAAAATTTCCAGTTTGTACTGTCTTCTGGCTACAAGACAGGGCTGAGAGTTACGGTAGCTTACTCCCAAAATTGCTTCTACATACATTAGAAATCGCATTGTAATATGCCCAGTGTGATTAGCACCATGGGTAAGACCTTCAGGGCGAGACTCATGTAAAACCCCAATGGAAAAACAGAACACTTCTTGTTATTTCTGGTGTGGTTGATTTAAAATGTATGAAACTTATTTTTTCCTAAGAAATTACATTGGTGTCGCCCATTTCAATATATCGAGTTGGTAGCCTAAACTGTCGGGGAATTCTGTAAGCTTATGACTTTAGGCTTAAGGTTCGCTTAAAGTTTTAAATTTTAAAAAAAGAAATTACTAATGTGTAGCATATGAGTATTTGAGTTGGTAAATCGACATTTTGGAAACACTGCTGGAGAATTTGATGCCCCTGTTGGGCAAATAATCTTCACTGAAAAACTAAACAATGCTAAAAACATCTGCTATGATCGTATTTAATTTCTTCTTTCCTACGACTTATCTACCACTGTAAATACGATTGTTCTCTTTTTTGTGAGTGTTAACAAAAAATGTGTTCCACAATGTCCTTTTTCAATCAAAACCTTTCAATAGCGCACACACACACATATGCGTGTACACACGTATTTAATGCTAACTTACATGATTATCCAGCCATTCATTTTTTTTTTTGGGACTCTAATGTGACTGTGTGACTTGTTTACGGCAAATATATTCATAGTGCGAATAACTGGAAATAAAGGACAGAAGAGCAGTTTCTGGGGGACAGCAAGAAACTTTCATAGGTCACACGTACGTATGCCATTTAAATTCGCTCATGTATGTATACAGACAAGCTTGCACGCATACATAGTTATTATGCCATAGCCCCTTTTTTATAATCTACGAGTATGTATGTGAAATCAGGGCATGATGTCCTTTAAGGACATGTAGGGAGATGTGTCAATGTGGTCGTATGTAGCTTTTTTCTCATGCTTCCCTTATGTGTCGAATTTGTGTATGAAAATGTTATTGGATCCGTACACATGTTGTGCATATTTATGATGACAATGGTCATTTAGCTAAAATTTATACAAAATCAATGGCATCAAAGCTATGGCTCATATGGCGAATTCTGCTGGCCCCATCCTCTAATAATAGGCCAGCATGACGCTTAGCTATACCAACGTTAACAACGGCACCCTGTAAACTCTGATGCACAAAAGTAGCAAACAAAAAGATTACGAAGAGCACACAAAGGAAGTGTGAATAAACAACAGATGTCGTCGATTTATTTACATATAAACCTGTCTATATAAACATAATATATAACAACTTCAATCTCAGGACTTGGCTTTGTGTGCCCTCTCTCTCTCTCTCTCTCTCTCTCTGTCTTTTCAATTCTGTATAATGATGAAAAAAGTGGTGACAAATTAACAGCAAGGAAAACACTGGCTGTCAATAACAACAAAAATCAGAAATCAGAAATGTCTCTGACATTCGAGTTCTATACAGTAGGGAAAGTAGTTTCAAGTTTTAAGTTTTTCCTATTGTAAAACTTACAATCGTCAGCTTGTGCCATTTGCTGTTGCCTTTAGCGATCAATTTCACAAAAATGTATTTATTAATAAAACTTTGGCAGTTTTCAGACAAGGCATTGGAATTTATGATTTAACTTTTGTGGACACATTCGCAGTTACGTAGGGGATAAATGAAATATATATTGGAAAATCTCAGTAGATTATAAATATTCAAAATCCTTTTTCATGGAATCAGATTAAAGACTAGGGAGAATGTGTGGTGGTCAATCCAAAAGGCACCTAATTTTTCTAAAGAGAAACTTCTGTTGCGTTTCCCTGGAAATATAATTCTTTGTCTTAGCTGAAGCTCAAGTTGCATAAATTCTGTAGGAAGATGATTTAATAGTGAATAGTTGTAGTGCTAAATGGCAGCATTGCACAATTATTTGTCCCAACGCTCACGTTCAGATGTCCCTCCTAATAAAAAATCGATATTATTTTCATAAAGTGACATATTTATATATGTCATCATATTTTGATGGCAATGCTTAAGTGATGCCACTTATGTTCTTGTTTTTGGTTTTGTATACGATGGATAAAACGAATTTCCAGCGTTAATTACATTTAGTTTATTTGAAGGAAACTGCATTAATAATCAAATCAATTAATGACTTTATAAGTGGTATTTATCGAAATCTGGCTGATTTTAAACGAGGTCGTACGAGCACCGATAATACTCAACATCATAGACATCAAAAATTGTTGGGTACATCAAAGGCAATCAAACAAATGTTGGGAATTGTTCACTTCGAAAGAGATAACTTGACATCCTAAAGATATCAAAAGACGGTGTATTCATTATTTTACACGAGAAAAATTAAGCATGGGAAGAATTGTATGCAAGCCAGCACCGCGTTTATTAACAGTGGAATAAAAATTTAAACGTGTTGCCGATTTGAATTCAATTGTTCAATTGGTTTTTAAGGAGTATTCTAGTGAACTGTATGCTTCACAAGTTCCTTCGGGTGGCAGTGGTGGTTCTCTGTAAGGAAATTCGAATATAATTTGGGGCTCGATATATTGAACGCAAATTATGCGATAGAAGGGAAACTAAATAAAAGCATAGAATAAGTAACGGAAACGGTACTTATTTTCCTCCGATCCAGTTCTTACCGATAGCAGAATATGAGTTCGAACAAAAAGACTACGAAAGAAAATTCAGGAATATCAATGTTTATTCGTTGATCGTTTAACCGAGAGTAACAAGTCGATGGGAAAGTAATGCTTGTGATAGTCGATCAACTTGAGTTTCGTTAACTTAAAGGAAATTCAACACGAGAAATGGGCGCCATCTGGGAGTGGTATTGCGCTATTGATGCCACCTTAACATGAATACATGGGATTTTTCATGCGCTATGTGACTGATACACATCTGAATCGAATTCGTAAGTTATGGCTTCCCAAACTTTTGTTTTGTTTTTCTATTGGAAATCGACTATATTAAATATTGGAATATCTCTATTTTTGTTTTGAATGGGCACCTAAACTACTGAAACAATTGACATAGGATTTTCGCAGTATATAAAGCTCGCAAGGAAGTATTCATAACCCACATTAGAACTTGATTGGACAAAGTGATGGGCCATTGCAAACTCAATTCACATCTTTGAATGCATTTGATGTGAATACTATTGGTCTCAATTGCCAATTGCTGTCAGATGTTTGTTAAGAAATTTTAATACAACATATTGACTTATGATTCAGAAAAAGACGTTAAACCAACCATCTTCATTTGAGTGGCGCCCAGCTCGATGTGCTGACGAACCGTTCGAGTAGTCGAAAGCTTGTCAAACAGACGTTCTGAATCGTTATTAAAGTGCAAGTTCCTTTCAATATTCTATTTAAGGAATTGCAGGTGAAGATGGGGTTTAGTACATATACTTTGGTATTAATAAATGTATTTTGAAATGGTGGATGAATTTATCTACCTCGGTTCCACTATAAACAAAACGAATGATGTCAACATGAAGATAAAGATGAGGGCATTCCTTGCTAACAGATATTACTATGATCTTAGCAAGCGATTCAATGATAAAGTCTTCTCTCACCAACAAACAAAAATCCGACTGCACCAGACGTTATTTCTACCGGTCTTGTCATACAGCACAGAATTCTGTTTTATAACGCAAGTGAATCAGTACCTGCAGTTTTCTAGAGGAAAATACTCCGGAAAATATATGGACTCATTATCGTTAACGGAGAGTATCGGCGTTGCATGAAAAATGAGCTGTATGAGCTATATGCCGACATCGACGTGGTCAAACGCATTAATATACAGCGATTGCTTTAACTGGGTCATGTTGTGCGGATGGACCAAAATGCATATAGTATTTTACTTTGATTTAATTGTGGCGCATGCCGGGCCAACAAATTGACTGAGTTTTGCCTACAAGCATTGACTGAACAAACACTATTCAACCCCTATTTATGTAGCACGAACTTTATTAGAAACAGGCTATGTAGGTCCATTTTTTTGACATAGCTTTCAAACATAAAGGTATTTTCAGCTTGGTTTCTAAACTTCTGTAAGATATAGGATTTCTTACAAGCTTTGATTGATTAACGTACTAAATCTGTTAAAAATCAGCCATGCCGGTTCTTAATTTGATGCAACCCCATGAATATTGACTGCCTCAGCTGGATTTTCAAACCTCCTTGCACTGACATCATAAATGAGATTTGGAAACGTTTAAAAATTATTTGTACTGCCATGTAGATTGCATTCAAATACTTATGATTTTGTCAGTTTGGAGATGAGAAACAGAAACTAAAAATATTGATTCAAGTTTCGAATGTATTGTAAGTGGCAAAGAATGAGTTCAGCTGAAAA
Organism: Philornis downsi; assembly: GCA_019455685.1. Lineage (NCBI taxonomy): Eukaryota > Metazoa > Arthropoda > Insecta > Diptera > Muscidae > Philornis > Philornis downsi. The sequence goes on from JAHXMU010000006.1 coordinate 2,734,732, forward strand.
GTTTGGGGTCAACCAAACTTGTATATGTCTCTCCCCAAATATACTGAAAGTGATGAGATTATAAATTCCAACTCATTTCTATAAATATCAAATATTTAAACCCAAAAAATACAAGACTTTGAAGCTAAATATTTCCATCGTTCGTCAGTTATCGTGGCGTAGAATATTATGTTTATAATGGGTTCTGATCAATTACGGTGTAGGCTCTGTATAGGTCATCCTTTCTATTTATAACTTAATAGTATGAAATTATCGTTCCATTAGTTTTACAACTGAAATTTTTGTTTTGTTACCATAAAAAGGAGCTGACATTAGGGATTATTGCATGCAATTAATAAGAGTTGTTACGTTTTGAACTACTTGCCTAAAGTGATTTCCAAGTTAATATGCTATTTGCTACATATTCTTAAATAATCTAATTTCACAGGAGTTGTCATATCACAAAATCCTGACTTAATTATTCCCAGAAATAAAACTGACCTTTGTCAATGAGTTTATCAACGCTGTAAACTTAATTTAATCTCATCATGACCACATACCTAACCAAAAAATTATACGACTAAGGGTCATTCGAAGTACATTTTTACAGTCTTTAGCCTCAGCCCTCCTCTCATGGGGGTTACGGCTGAAATCGCACTCATTTAAACGGTGTTATTGGAGAACGGAGGGCCATGTGGATGTTTGTTCGTATATGAATGTTTCACATTCATTCGCCTAGTTTTATTAGAGACTCTTTTCGAAATGTTTTTATTTTCTTTTTTTTCTACAATTTTTACTCAATTATAAAAGTTTCTACATTAAAAGTTTACACCAGCCAGGCTACTGCGCTCATATCGTTGTTTGGTGGAGGGAGGCGAGAAAAAAGTCATAACTTTTTTGTTGTTATGCGCTGCGGTTGGCTAGTTTGGCCCTATGCAAGGGTAGTGTTTGAAACCAGCAGCCAGTTCTGTACATTTGTCCAAATTTCATACTCTTCACCTAACGAAGAACGGCGGTGGAACTTTGTAAGTTATTTTGAAGCAGAAAATTTTGTTATTGTTCTTTTTAACGCCGACATTTTTCATGGTGCACAAACTCCATGTTGGTGGAAGAGTTGGCCTGTGGAGAAGGAGGACTTTTTCGGAGGGGATTAAGGCGTACCAAAGGAAGTGGATGGTTGTCTCTTGTAATTGGTTCTGTAACATTTCCTTCGCTTGTGTGTCGACGTTTGTATGTCTTGTGTTGGTGGCGTTCATTTATTTGATTTGTATAGAGTTTCATTTTATTTTTATACGTTTTTTATTAGCATCCCATTAAAGGCTATTAGAGTGTAAATGCCTCAAGTACAAAACTTTTAATTCCACAATTCTCAACACTTTGGTGTAAACGACAGTACGTGGATGAGAACTCTGTCTGTCATTTCTCCCGGCACCATTGTTGCCTTGTGTCTGTTGAAATGTAGATTGTGGTGGGACAGCGGCTGTCATTGCCGTCAATGTCTGTTGTCCTTTCAGCCATTTACCCATTCTCTGGTCAACTTTAGCGCTGAATGTATATAAGGTTTAAAGTGACCACAGGCTTAAGGCTAACCACCAAGAAGCAAAGTGTCTGCCTTCATTTCACTCACTTATGGGCGAGGAGTTAGCCTGTCGTTATTCCGTTGTGGCAATTAAGTGTGTGATTGTATGCATCCATGTACGTATGTATGTGTGTGTGTGTGTGTGTATGAGCATTATGCCCTTGTCCGACGACAGTGCGTATTAGCACATGGCTGTAGCCACAAAATTACAGGACCTCTACTTAAGCCATTTGTTGTGGTCGGATAATTTGCGCCTCCGAGTGACAACAGCCGGACGCCATCTCATCGTATTGATTAGAATTGAATGAAAGGGAATGAACGAAAAACCATTACAATGAGATTAAGCAGATGGAAATGTATTTTCTTTTCCATTCCACAGTCCATGATCTGCTTTCATATAGATCTGTGATTGTTATTTGATGCTGTCTCAATGTTATTAACCCTCAGCATCATCCGTTGTCAATTAAATGTAATTAATTTGTTTTCTTTTCGTTACAGGCTACGGAGGCATCTCGCCCCGCACTCAGTGGGGACGCATTGCTGCTTTGATCTATGCTCTCTTCGGCATTCCTATAGTCTTGCTGTATCTATCGGCCATGGGAGAAGGTTTGTCGGCCGGCATGCGTTGTCTGTTCCGCAAGGCACGCTCGAAAAGCGCTGTTAGCAGCGGGAGCGGCAACAATCCCACAAATCCTTCAGTGTCTAGCGGTGCCAATAAAAAAATCAACGACGGCAAATCTCATAAAAATAAATCGCAGACTCATTTTACTTCTGGTAAAATGTTGCCAGGCCATCAATATGCGGGGTCGCTTAGTAAACAGTGTCCCGTCGTCTCTACGGGATCCCCCAGTGTTCCCATTTCCATCTGTGTCTTGGTTCTGATATGCTACATAACTTCAGGAGCTTTGCTTTTCCACAAAATGCAGAATTGGAGCGTCTTAGAGGCTTTGTACTTCTGCTTCACCTCCCTTGGCACCATTGGTTTCGGCGAATTAACACCCTCAGGCAATCTGACCTTGTACTTGGCCTCTGCCTACATACTCATCGGTATGGCCGTGGTGGCCATGTGTTTTAGCCTCATCCAAACTGAGCTGGTAATGTGGCTGCGCCGTTTCAGCGTTCAGGATCATGTTATGCCACAATCGGACGATGTGTCGCTGGTGTCGGTGGCAGTTACACCCAAGTCCTCTTGACAGCGACCCACCGCTGACATGCTTGCGGGCAACGCACTGGCCAACAATATGATGGGCCAGCATCAGACCATGTTCTTTGGACCAGCCCATACGTTTTCCCAATACAATTCGCTGCCTCGTCGGGGCATGAACTCGAACTTTCAGAGGAACACGCCCATACGAAGATCAACGGGCATACCTGAACACCACATCGAGTACTTCGTGCCGCGCAGCATCAGCGAATTCAACCTGTCAGGAGTAGGAGACTTGGCGCTGCCACCACCCAGGCGATGTTCACCCACTATACAAAGCGCGGGTCTTGGACTGCCACACGGCCTTCAGCTGGGGCCTCCACAAACGTTGCTCTGTGGACCACCACCACCACCGCCACAGGTTCAAATAGTTATGAAGCCCCGCGAGAAAATGGTTACTTTCGAGGATGAATCCAAAGGCATGGTACCTTCGCAGCCCGCCACTTCGGTGGGTGCGACGTGTCCCCACGGAGTGCCCACCACGCCACGCAAAGCGTCTGCCGGCCATGGCGTTAGTGGCGCGGGTGATGTCTTTATGTGACGAGAATCGTTAAGATGACCGACACTCAGTGGTTTACTCGGCGAATCAACGGCTAGTGAAGATGTATTCGCACTGGGCACTGCGGGCCAGGATCTGGACGATCAGGACGATGCAGTGGCGTCCGGCAGCGAGCGCACTTCTCTTGATGGCAGTCTAAGCGACTTGAAGGCGAAATCACAACCTGGCGATGTGATACGAGTGTAAGTGCGACAACCGGCAACCGACGACTAACTGATAAGAATACTTTAAACTAAATTATAGACCTTAGATAAATCTAGTGTTAAATATTTCGACATTTAAGTGTGTGAACATATTCCAGCAAAACTAAGAATATAATTAACTAATAATTTTAACAAAAACAAAAAAGATGAAAATGGGTGCATCACAACACACAGATATAACAGCGACAACACTTTTCAGAAAGGGAGAGAGCGATAAAGGGTTGTTCATATGATCACTTTAGATATGTAGGATCACAATGGAAATAGTTTTTTTTAACAGCTTTTGAAAACTCATTGTATAAACGAATTCACAGTCATCAAAAAACAAAAGATTTTACAATGTTTTATCGGTATGTTAATAACAGTATTGCCAACATGACATGATCGCAGTAATAACGTCACATCATGCAAAGAACAGCCTTGGCTCTGTAAGCTTAACAGTACGATGGTGTGTTCAACGGTGATGCAAATAGTGGATTGAGGTTATACCCTTTGAAATGTTTACACAGTTGCAGAGATGTCCTCCATTCAACTTACTGCCACTAAAATGTGTTTACATACATTTGACAGAAACAATTTGCCAATATTTTTAAAAGTTTATTTCGTCCACACATTTGGGATGTCTGTCTTGTCATTTCTATTATAAATGTAAATGGGTGGTGGTTCAGTTCGATGTGCTTTTGCTTGTAGGTATTTTGTGAGGTATGGGTATTTTCTATTGGGAGTGCAAATAAGTCTCCGCCATTTTACAAATAGATGACCCCACAAGCAAGTCATATTTGAGATTGTTAAATGTGAAACGCCATGTAGTAGGAATGTATATCTGGCAACCATTAAATTTTGGCAATTTTGTATCAGCATCGCATTTTTTTCATGAGGAAAAATTTCAGGAGACAATATAATAGCATCGCCACATTTTTTGGATTACAAAGCAGTCCTGAACCAAACCTGCAATTGTTTATATATGTTCGATAATATATTTGCCAAATTGCAGAATTGTGTCTTTTTTTATTACCACATCATTTCATCAGTTTACAAATGTATTATCGAACGCACGATGTAAAAATATAAATTGCTCCGATTTCAGAGTTGGAAACGAAAAGACACTTGAGAAAATTTTATTATCCAAAAAACATAAAACTGTCTGGTGCAAAAAGGTAGCTTCGAATTTCATGATCATCTTTTTATATGGAGTTAACGTGGAGCGCGAAAAGTCAGCATAGCACCAGCCTACTATATCGAATTCGAGGCGGAATACGGTTTCAATATAGAATTTATTTATTTGTTTATTCATTTTAGTTTATTGGGCTGAGTTCTTACAGATCCATTCTTACAATTATGTACTTAACTCGTACATTAATAATTATCCCAATTCTAACAAAATATAGTCGAAAAGTGATTTTTTAACAATTGAGGAGACTCATATAAAAATCTAAATGATTGCATACATTGTTGCATAAGATAGGACTCCTCGTCACAACGTCACCTAAGCCATAATTATGTCTACGGAAATATTCATAAAAAAGTTTATGTTTCCTCAAATTCCTCGTAGACACATTAAAGAGTGTTTGTTGCAAAAGCTCTGAAGAGTTAATTCTACTGTCAATAATATCCTTGATAAATAAAATATTATGTTCCACTGTTTGCTGCATCAGCGTATTCAAATTGATGATAATATAATAATAATATTCTAATTGCGATCGCACAAATGCGAAATACCCGTATAATACCCTTAATATGAGTGGGTCTTTAAAATCTCTAGCATTGCGTTTCAAGAAATTCAGTTGAGGATTGGTTTTGCTTACAATCTATTCTAAATATGGAACAAATGAACGTTGAAACTCAATATAAACTCTAAAGTCCTTCATTACCATTTCCCTGTTAAATACATTATTAGATTAGGTGCCCAACTAAGTTCCCGCTGTTTGCCAATAGATGGCGCCACCTGCAAGTGGTAGCCAATTGTGTCATAACCTAAATATCATGAGCCAAGCTTAAGCATTTGGTAAATATACTGTCTTGACACAATCAAGATTTTCTTTTCACATCATATTCTTTTGATTGTGTGAATATGTATGATTTTGTGCCAGATAATCGTCACATGCGGGAAGTTTTAATTTTCTTCTTTCAATTGAAGAAAACGTTTACGGAGATGCTGCTTTAAGTGAAACAACGTGTCGAAATTGGTTCCGTAGCTTTAAAGACGGTGATTTTGATGTTAACGACAGTTTGAGTGAAGGAAGACGAAAAACCTTCGACGATACTGAATTGACGGCATTGCTTGATGGGGATCCATGTCAAACGCAGGTAGAGTTCGCTTCAGTAATAGGAGTTACCCACCAAGCAATTTCCAAGCGATTGCATGCATTGGGAATGATTAAAAGCAAGTAACTTGGGTTCCTGATGAGTTGAAGCCAAGGGACGTTGAGCGTCAATTTTTGTCTGTGAACAACTGCTTCAGCGACAAAAAAGGAGGAGTTTTTCAACGTACTGTAACTGGTGATGAACAATGGATTCATTACAACAATCCAAAGAAAAAGTCATGGGGGCTGGTCATGCTTCCACGTCGTCGCCTCGGACGAATATTTCCGCTGCGCTCTGTAGTTGGTGGGACCAGGTATGTGTTATTTATTACGAGTTGTTTGAACCAAGCAAAACCATCACTGAGGATCAGTATTGATTTCAATTAATGCGATTGAGCCGAGCTCTGCGCGAGAACCGCCCACAATACGCGAAGAGGCACGAAAAGTGACAACACTCGGCCTCACTTGTCCAAGCTCGTTAAAACCTGCCTGAAAATGGTGAAATAGAAAGTCTTATCCCATCCACCATATTTTTCAGATATTGCTCCGTCCAATTATCACACGGTCTGCCTGACTAGCAGTTCCACTCATATGACGACATCAAGAAATTGCTAGATTCGTGGATAGCCTCAAAAGATGAACAGCTTTACTGTTGCGGAATTTGAGCTTTGCCAGAAAGATGGCAAAGTAGTAGCAGCTAGCTATGAGCAATACTTTCAATGAATCTTTGGTGAACAGGTTTTCATAATAAAGTTGCATTTTAACCCAAAAACTAATAATATGTATAATTATTTATTATTGGGAAATTTTTATTGGCATGTTAAACGAACCACATAAATTTCGCAAGGAAATTTTTGTAAATCTTTTTTGAGGATCAGTATCAGCCTGAAAAAAACTTGCCATCATTAAGATTTTAAACAATAGAATGCAACTTTAAATCGTCAGCACATAACAAGACATTACAAAATGTAAACAAGAGGGCTACCTTGCGATACAACTGAATTTGCATTTACAGATTCAGAAATACAGATATCAATGTCTACAAATAGTAAATGTAAATGTAGACAAATAGCCTGACAAATATGACTTTAACCAACCTAATATATTTGAATGAAAACCTTAAATTTTCAGCTTATAAATCTGTATATATTTGTCTGAAACATATTTTCCAAAGCATTAGTGCAATAATAACAAAAAAATTGCTAAATTTGTGGTCGTGAATCTGTGTATTTATGCTATTTCTTACAATAGAGAATAATTTATTATTTACCAACTTTTTCATCAATTTTGGTGCAGTTAATAATTTAACAACAGATCTATAACTGCTGAGATGAATGACATCTTCCATTCTTATAAAAAGAACTCCTGTTGACCGAGATCTTTGAAAAATTATAGTAAAAGGTAGCGAAATGTCCGCTGCACATTCTCTCAAGAATAACGGCGGAAGTTTATCATAGCCGGTACTCTTAGACCCATCCAAAGAAGGCATTACTTTACTTACATGAAACTCCAATTGACGACAACGTCAAACAATTTTGAATAGTGTATTGAGGATTGATATTGTAAACCGAAGAAAAAAACTTAGCAAAAGTCTTACTAATAGATTTTGTGCCATTGATGGTTATCCGATCATATCTACAACATATGCAGGACATTTTGACTCAACTCTTTGACATGAAGAAAACTGCAACTGGCATTCTAATAATTAGCAGAATCACATAATGGTTGGCTGGTTTAGTTGCGCAAAAATTACCATGAGTGGTTTCAAGAAGTTGAATTCGGTGGGTTCAACGTCGAAGATATGAAATGTAGTGAAGAACCCAAAATTTACGAAGACGCCGAATTGAAATTTCTATTAAAGAACGCAAGAGAAACTTGCAATTATATTAGGAGACACTAGACCAGACTTTAAAATCATTGGGAATGGTTTCAATAGAGGAGGAAATTGAGTTCCATATGAATGGACACCTAGGAATTTTGAACATTGATTTTGCACATGAGAATTGCTGCTTGCAAGGCATAAGCGAAATAGTTTTCTCCTCATTGTATAGTAATTGGCCATGATAAATGTTGAACCAAAGAAGAGGAAGTCACGAGCACCACGTGCCCAGACTTCAACATTGGCAGTCAGGATGAATATTTAGAATATTTACAGAAAAAAGACCCATGTTATGTATTTGGTGTGATCAAGTTGGGGTTGTGGGTTATAAATTGATCCAATTGAACGAAATCCTTTAATGAGAATCGATCTATCAATACTCAAAATCCTATAAAGGTATTCTATTGCATAACAATGCTAAGTCAAAAGTTGCGACGCCTGTAGAAACTCTACTTAGAAACCCTCCTAATCCACTTACCGCCGACACATGGCCTGTGCAAAAAGCACTTTATATAATATGAAGGAACAAAAAATTGGATCGCGTCTTAGGCAGCCTCAAAAAATAATGGCTATAGAAGCTATACTATACTACCCTAAATAGGGTATAGAAGCTATTGAATATCGCTGGAAAAAGTGTATCGAGCTAAACGGAGATAAGAAAAATATTTCCTTTACTTCTTAAGTAGGTCGACTAGTTTTGGGACCGCCCTCGTATACTACGATTCCAGTGTTGCAATATTGTACGTCACAGTCAGCAAAATGCCTTTCTTTCATATTTTTGAAAATGGTCCAAGTGAAACGGATTCACGCGAAAGTGGAGAACGCAAGAAAGGAAACAAAACAAATTTCAAAATCCAACAAGCAGAAGGAAATAGAACAGCTAAAGTTAAACAGTCTGTTGGATAAGTATCAGGTGAATTTGTTTGTTAAAAAAAGACACATATAAAATGTTGTACAAAACATATCTGAAAGAAATGCTAAATTTGAAAAACTGGATATTTCAAACAACAAAGGAAGACCATAACTTTTTCAAAATACGCTATTAGTATTCTGCAGGAAAAATGGATGGATAATGTATCATATTTTTATAATAAAGGATTTATTTTTGTCGAAAAAAAGTAGAAACTTATTAGTGCTGATAATGTTTGATTCATATTTTCATATTTTTATCCTTACGGTACCACTATAGACACAGACTATGAACAACAAAATGAATTCATTGAAATTTCAGTTCCATTTATTGCAGAATTTCTCTTGGACAAAGACACTACAGTATTCGGCAGGATATAAGTGGGACACTATAGGATGTATCCGTTTTAGTTTACTTTTGTTTTTTTTTTAGTTTTGTTAGTTTAATATTCGTATGAAGGTGTTCAAGTATTGACATTTTCATGCAAGTAAAAAGATAAACAATCATTTTTACAAAATTTCTCAACCAAACAATGAGTAGAGGAAAATTCGCCTTAGATGTATACAAAATTGATGATGTATCAGCGGCTTCGTTTTAGGTATTCTCTTCGATATATAATCAAGTTCAAGATTTTTATTGCCGCTGTCAAAAGTGGCTATAGATATTTTTCTAATTTATACATTTTCTTCTAATTTAGTAAAAAGGAAACATTGAAGCATGAAAGCATGAAAGACATATTATTCAGAATTGATTGATGAATACATGTTATATTTTTCCCCTCCTATAACAGAAGAAGGAAATTACCTCCTTTAACTCAGAAAAAAACAGAGGATTCTGATATCCGAATCAAAACTGTACACAATTTTTGTTTTAATTTCCACAACGGAATCAAAATTGTATTAAATTGTGCTTATTAACGCTTTCATTCGAAGTGGAAGCAGAAATACGGGACTAAAATGTCCAGTCCAGTATTTCTTTTTAAGAGAAGTTCGTTATATCCGTTGTAAAGATTTTAAATTGATCAAAATAGTGTTCTAATGTATATTAGAACGTTTATTTAGCTTTATTCGAGTAGAAAAACAGCGAGCATACTAAAAAAATGCTAACCATAAGATTTGGAATTTAAGTCCTTTATATAAATAGAGAACAAGAGCATAGAAAAACTTAGTTTCTGAAATCAACAGAAATTGGGTTTTTTGGTGTTAAAATAGCATACTAAAATTTGACCTGATATCTTTATATTATTCGTTACGTCAACTTATACGAATTTTCGTCAATATGCCTGCCGTTATAATTTTAAGATTGGGAGACAGCCATCTAGTTTGAAGTATAAATTCCGTATAACCTTTGGTAATAAATCGTTCTTTTTAATTATCAAACTTCTTAAAATTTGTACACTCTACATTAAACATTGTCTGAACGGCATCAGAGAAGTCTTTTCCAAATTTCTTACCTTTCTCTCTGCTTGATATTTTAGTTCAGAAAGCAGTTGTCTGATCTTTAGAGACGCTAAAAAAGAAAAGGATACTAAAATTTATTTAGCGGTACTAGCAAGTGTTCATTATAAAGAAATCTGGTTTTAAGCGTTTTCTACGAAGAATTGATGCAAAGACACTGGGACCCCAAAACTCATAACTAACGAGTTATCCTAACTATCGGGCATAGTTCGTTATGTAAGTAGTTATGATTATAATTTTTGTACATGACACTGTACAACTGTAGATAATTTTGATTTCAATTCAATTTATAATATATTTTGTATGTCTTATTTCAAAAATTTCAAACTGCAGTTAATATTTTCGAGAGAATGGTATCTAAAATTTCAATTTTGATTCATATCAATAATGAAAACTGCACAAAATAAAAGTTTAATTTTCAGGTCCTCGGAAAGCTGTCTGTTTCATTATGTTTCGACAGAGGTATTGAACCGATAAGTATTTGTGGTTACTTTGAAAATCAGAAACGAATAGAAGCATGAAATGAAAGTTTGTTTCGAGTATGACTCAGAATCAAATTTCGGATGTATTATAAATAACATTAGAAAATTGAAACAAAACTGTACACAAACAGAACTTTAATTACAACGTCAAAGTTTTGCTTCTGACAGGTGTCTCAAAATCTCACTCATTTTTCTTTTCTATCCTTTTTTCTTTGTTTCTCGGTGGAATTGTTATTTAAGCTGATGCGAATAATCAGCAGGAATCAGTATCTTCATTAAATTCAAGTATTGGACTTATGCTATACTGCTACAATAGTTTTTCTTTTTCGTGTCCTTCTTTAATCCTTTGTTTCTTGGCGTGAGTATTGTTCTGCTCTGTCGTAACCTAAAGTATGCTTGTAGTCTCTCTTATTCCTTTATAGCTTTGCAAAATTGTAATCTTTCTTCTTATTACTCAATTGCCCATTTTTGGGCTAATTTAAACAATACGCAGAGATAATGGGAGTTGTTTTTCTTTCGTATAGTTAACATTGTATTTGGGACTTGGTTGATGCGACCATTTCTCTTTGCAGTGTGGATTTTTTGTCATAGATTTCTTATAGATTAATGCGTAATCACACCTTGAACGTACTCTTGAGTTACAAACTAAAATCTTACCGTTCGATAATTAAATCGTTGTTTAATTATTAGTTTCCATAACTAAAGTGATGTGTCCATGGTCGTGTTTAATGTCCCCTAAGACATCAACTGTATCCTGGTTGCCTCTAGACAGTGTGTGTATGTGTGTTTGTGTTTGTGCCTGTTTCTGTTCAGAAGAGAAGACATCTAAAGAAAATGATTAAATTGTAGCTGCCAAAAGTGTCCAAAGACATAACGATGCATTTGTGTACAATTTGGAAAAGTGGCAACAACAGAACATATTTTATTGTCAAACTGACCTTAATTGAAGCATGAGGTCCACTGAGATAGGGGAAGTGGAAGACACAGAGACAGCCTCAGAGGAGGAGTTGTGGGAGTGTTTAACTTAAATGTATGTCAGCAACAACTGCCACAGCATAACAACACAGCCAACTCCTTGTGAGAGGAATCATTTCACTAATTACCAACATTTTATTGTCACACATCTAAACAACAAGTGACAACTTGCAACGGACCCTCACCGAAACGGCAACAAACTTTGATCGTGCGCTACTTTCGTTGCGCTCTCAAAAAGAAAGATGAATATGAAAAACAAAAAAACAAGGAGAAAACAAAGGCTACAACAACAACAATGGCATTAGCTGTTACTTTTAGCCTCAGTATATGTAACGCGGTTTTCCTGGCATTCTTAAGCCAAATGTGTCCGCGTGTGTGTGTCTGTGTGTGCGTGTGTAGGGTAAATGCCACAACACTAGCAGTAGCAACGTCGAGGAAAACAACTGCTGCACCACAAGCGAATTGTGGCTTAAAGTGTTCCAATTTTTTTTATGTGTGACACTATGATGGGATGACTGTCTGTCTGCCTGTCTGTCCGTGTGACTGTTTTGTCTATATAGGTCTTTGGCATAGAATTGTGAAAAGTAATGACAATAGATTTGAAATGTGTGCATGTGCAGTGAGTGCTATGTTGCTGCCACATACCACACACATTATGCCAGCAGCAGCAGCACCGAAGCAACAACAACGCCAACAGGTTTTTTTTTGATTTTTTGTTTTGTCGCTGGTGATTTCTGGTTTCTTTCAGAAGCGCTCATGACATGACACCATCATTGCCACAACACCGACAATTTAGATGCGGAAGTTTGATTTATGAAATGCCCTACATTTTGATCTCCAATAAAAATATTCTCGTTTGTTGTGCTTAAGTTGTTAGAACTACCATAGAATGGTTGATATAATAAGTTTGTCCTTTCCTCTGTAGTGACTAGAAATACATACTGATTGGAAATCATTGAAAATTATCTTAATACGGTCCAAGATCATTTTCCTCTTAGCAAGGAGTCGAAAATTTTGCTTCGTTTGAAGTTTTACAAGCAGTCTATTATTTTAATGGCAAATGTGTTTCTTGGCGACAGTAGAAATTGCGTGATGTTTAAAGAATTCCTTTACGTTTAAAATTTTTTAAATTGTTTATTTTTTATTTTAAATTGTTTTTTTTTTCTTAAATACAATTTAAAACATTTTAAATTTAAAAATTAAAAAAAATTAAAAATTAAAATTTTTTAAAATTTAAACTAAAAGTTTTTAAAATTTAAACTAAAATTTTTTAAAATTTATACTAAAATTTTTTAAAATTTAAACTAAAATTTTTTAAAATTTAATCCAACATTTTTTAAAATTTAAACTGCAATTTTTTAAAATTTAAACTAACATTTTTTAAAATTTAAACTACAATCTT
>JAHXMU010000006.1:2748063-2759902 GCA_019455685.1 Philornis downsi
AAAAAAGGTTTTAATTTAAAAAAAAATAATTTAAAAAAAAATTAAAGTTTTAAATTTAAAAAATTAAATTAAAGGTCTAAATTTTAAGTTAAAAAAAAAGATTTTAAATAAATAAATAAACAGATTTAAGTAAAAATTAAAATTTAAAAATTAAATTTTAAATTTTAAAATTAAAATGTAAATTATGATTCGCATGAATTTGAAGCTTTGTTTTGAAGTGCCAATGGGTAGTAAAAGCTTCCCTGTCCGTTGACGTAATTCGGAATATCATTATGTGCATGTCAGGACCTCACAATTGTCTAGCAACGGGAGAGTTTATGAAATCAACGTTTTAAAACGCTTTTAAAACATTTTAAAGCTGGCTGGTACCTTCGCAGACCTTTATTCTTTGACATTTACGTAGCAAAAACTATGCTACGTAAACATGACTTTGCCATAGATGACGTCATGCGCCACAAAATATGTTTGGGGAATCTCTGCTGATGTTTGAAATAAAATCAAACATTAAGTATAACTTCGTTACCAGGAGAAGGGTGCAACATACTGGTCGTTTGTGTTAGCAGTATTTGGAAGGGAGGAAAAATCATGTACTAATGATTGTCTCTCTCTCTCTCTCTGTCTCCCTCTCAGACTATTTTCCTTGTTGGCTGCATAAGAAGAAAATAGTTCATGGCAGGGTAAAAATGCATTGCGTACATTGCTTTAAAACAAGAAGCATAGTACACACACTTGCTGACGTTAATGCCTGTTTACATGCCTCATATGTATGTGTGTATGTAACAGCTGCACAATGTCTGATGATGATGAGTAGTTCCACACTGAGACATGTAAGACATAAAATGTGCAAGTGTGTAGGCTTGTGTATGTATAAAAGCGTTCGCCGAAGAATTTGAGTTTGTGTTGTGGAAGGAATTAAATTCAAATAGCTGAAGCATGACACAACTATTTGTCAATACAAGTAAACACACTCGCACTCACAAGCACTGGTTTATGTGGCGAAGGAGTTGGTTGTATGAATGCACAGGCATTGTATGTTTTGACATAAACGTGTCTGAGTTTGATTTAGGGTTGTGAATGTGAAAAAAGTAAGAATTTGACATTCAAATCCCGGACTGCTTATACACAAGCACGCACACACACTCACACACATAGCCTTAAAAGGAAATCAATCTGAAGCTACACGACAACATCGCCAGAGAGATCTTTGCATAAATAAATTAATTGTGTTGTATAATTCGACAAATTTACAAAGATTCATTTGTAAAATATGTAAACATCAACATCATCATCGCACTCATGACTTACACTCATATACGTACATATTGTGGATATGCATGCCTACATATACACATAGACATATCTACATACATAATACATTCACTTTCACACAAATTATTTAAATAACAACATTGTCAAAGATACCTTCGTACATGATGCATCATGTGTACTTTACATTCTTATATTGTAAAATTAGTCAAGTGTAAAACTAACTTAAGATATGTAAAATTTAAGTAAATTCAAGCGCACATACTTATTCTCCCTCACAAACACACACACACACATACAGATACATACACGGACACATAAATATACATATAACTCAAAACACAAGAATCCTTTATTCACATTTAAGGCTTAAGTTATACGAAATCCTTAAGTTAACGTAAAGTGTGTTACGACGAGTCAGCTGTTTCACTTTACATCAAGGAAAATGTGGGTATTTATGAGCAAATCCACGTAATTTGGAGAACGTAATTTATATTGTGGTGTAATGAAGTGAAACAAAGAGCAAAATTCTTTTCTTTTTTAATTATTTCAGTTAATTAAATATTGGATGCTGTGGCTTTGGGGTCTCTAGACGGATTTTGGATTAAAATGATAAAGATATGATTTCAGACATTTAAATTCATTGTTTGCTTAATAGATACCGAAGCCACAGATACTACACTGAAGTTGGCTGATGAGTTTAAGATATTTATCAAATTCCACTACATTTTATCCAAAAACGGATATATTATTCTAATCTGATGATCTGAAAATATTCTACTGATTTCCGTTTACCTTTTACGCCGGATGCTGTGCAATTCATATGTCCGTTAGAGCCTGACCGAAATGATGCCGCTCTATTATGTTAGCAGCTATTCTTATACCTATGAGAGATAGCAAAACTTAATATGGCGTCTTCAAAAAAAGAATCAAGGAAATTAAAAAAAAAAAAAAAAAAAAAAAGAAAAACTTTTGAAAAAGCAACCAATCAAAAAATTGGAAAAATTTAGGAAATTTAAACATATATAATCTTTTGTTTTTTTTTTTTGGCTTATTTCAATCGTGCGAGCTAATGTGGAGGACTTTTGCATAACTATCGCGAATGAATGAAACTCAATTTTGGTCAAACCCTCAAGAGGACTTATCCAAAACGAATTATAGTACATTCTTC
The DNA here is from genome assembly GCA_019455685.1 of Philornis downsi. Lineage (NCBI taxonomy): Eukaryota > Metazoa > Arthropoda > Insecta > Diptera > Muscidae > Philornis > Philornis downsi. The sequence continues at coordinate 2,750,501 of JAHXMU010000006.1, forward strand.
AGGGACCTCCGAGAAATTTTCATTCAGTTTTTCATTTTTGATATTGTAAATTTATATAAAATTCTTATTCTAAACAGCAGCTGAACCGAAACCTTACGCGCTAACCATTGTTAGCAGAGAAAAAAGAAAAAAAGTTGGCCATCAAAATGTGGTAACTGAAAACGTTCTAAATCGTCCAATTTATAATTTACGTTACCAGACTCTTGGAAATATTCACAACAAATTATCCAACGGTGAACAAACCAGCTTCATAAACTGAATCGGAATCAAAATTGTTTATTGTTCTATTTCGCGTATAAGAATTAGAATTAAAACTGAAAGCAACTGTCTGTAGTTTTGCGTCAAATATGTGAATGTGATAGAAATCAAAACAATATTTCGGCAGCTTTTCAATTCAGTGACTGTACTTGAAATTTGTTAATGTTTTCGAAAGCAAATGTAGGCCAAAAAATTCCATATTTCAAATTTCAATTAACACTTATGAGAACTGGTGTTGTGGAACATTTGTTCAGTATTATTGGACAGTTTATTGTGGCATAATTTAATTTACCACTTCTTCGTCTGTGCAACAATGACATCATTGCGAGAATAATTCGGCTAATAGCTTTGGATAGATAAACTGATCAGATTGATTACATGATATCGTCTGAAATCTGCAAGGATAACCCAGCTACGACTGAGGCAGTTACAGTAAATAACATAGTTACAGTCAACAGTTGCAGTCAACCACAGTTGGCCGCAGTTACAGTCAACATTGGAATGAAATTATCTTTAAGAAATAAATGAAAAATGTTGTTCTTTTATAGGATATTAAAGATTACTCATTAGATTTGTAGTTTTTATTTATCGTAATGCCTGAAAAGAACGTTATAATTTATTCAATTTCTTTGAAGATCCACGATTTTTAAAGAAATTATAAATAAATTTACAAAACCAACTATTATTTTTTCAATAGAATTATATATGAAAACTGCCTTCTATTAAGTCTGTACTCATATTGATAGTACCAGCCAAATGGGGAGCATTGGAGATTAACTATTTATGCACCAATATTGAATGGAAAGTCACTAAACAAATATTTCCAGCAGCGCAGACTATGTTCACTGTAACACTTTGCTTTAACAATCTTGTTGCCAAACTCGGTAATAAAATTCGCAATGTAAGGGAAAATCCACGGTTTTAAAATACCACAAGAAGCCTTTTCCAATCACCCACGTTACCAGAAGTGTAAAGATTATGTGTAACTTGGCCCCTTAAACTGAATAATAAATAATTACCTAAATTATATTAAAATTAAATGAAGACAACATTAACAGTAACATCAACAACAACAACAAGAACTACCAACAACAAATAAATATCACATAACATTTAAGTAAGATTTTTAGCCTCGAAATTCTCTTTAAGGACATTAATATTGAAACAGCAGTCGCTGCTTATAAATAATTGTATAGTAAATATCAACGCAAACAACCAGAAACTTTTATCTTAAGACATACCTTTTCAACAACAAATTTAGCATAAATAACAACAACATTAACAAGAATAAAATATTTGTAATTTTTAATTAACCACTCGACTAGGAATGAATGTAACAAATGCAAATACGGCCCCAAAGCAAAATGGTGTCCTGTCAAAGGACCTTCCCAAAAACCCTTAAAGCCCCCCAGCAAAAAGAAGAAGTAACAGCGAGAAAATGCCGCACCCTCATAAAGTTTTCTTGTGTACAGTTCAAATTTATTAATCTCATTTGATTTTTTTTTATTTTTATTAAAACTTTAGACAATTGGCAATATCATGAAACGATAAGATGAGGGACTATCGAAAGAGTGAGGAGATGATGTTGTGAATGAAAGTGAAGGAGAGAGGCAGAAATAAAAAACAAAAAACAAAAAAAAAAAAAAAACAGAAAACAAAATTGAGTGTGAAAAACAAATGACAAATGGTGTCAGAAAATGGAAAACAGACAATTAATATAAGAAGAACAATAAAATTTTAAATTCAAAAATATATTTCTCACCTCTCATGTGAATTGTATTTAATGCCAGGTGGGACAGGTGCTGCTTACAGTTGCCTGTGTTCGTTTCAGTGCTTGGCAACTGGGTAAGGTAAGGTAAGTAAGGGAATTTATCACAAAAGATACTGGCGGTACTCTAGAGAGTTCAAGGTGGTCACCAAAGTTGTTTTGTTTTCTGCAAATGGAAAAGGAGGCGAATTAAATTTGGGGGAGATTGACTATAAATAAACCGAGTGCTATGAAAACCTTAAATCCTGTCTGCTGCAAAACAATATTCAATTTCTTTGATTAATGACAAATACTTTATTTATATGACATTTATTGCGTTTCATTCACTTTGGTTACTAAGAGTTACATAGACGGGGATGAGGTAAGTTGGCGTTTATAATATTGAAAGAACATTGTCTTGCGGAACAAGTAAAAAGAGGGGTATCTCGAAGATAGTTATAAGAAAAATTTTACTTTTGTCCCGATAGGGGATATTTGTATTTACTACTTAAACAATTTCTCATATTCATAACATTTAGTGAATTTTAAAAGTACGCTTTTTTTACCAACGCACAAAAACGCTGGTGGAAGTACGGAAAAATTAGTTTGGAATATCGGTAAAAAGGTTCAAATTTTTAACAGTTATTGTTTACACCGACAGTAAAAGAAATGCATTTGAACTCCTCTCTAGCTCTCTTAATTGAACATGCGATTTTTAATTTAGGTGTACAACTAAGTTCCCGCTGTTTGTCAATAGATGGTGCCAGCTGTAAGTGCCAGTCGATTCCGCCATAACCTAAACGTCATAAACCATATGGTAAACATACTGCCTCAACAAAATAGTGATTTTCTTTTGACGTCATACTCTTTTGGTAGTGTGCATGATGAAATGCATGATTTTGTGCCAAATAATCGTCATATGCGGGAAGTATTGATTTTCTTTTTTCAATCGAAAAAAATGGCGGCTGAAGTTCATCGAGAGCCTCAAAATATTGACGGAGATGCTGTTTTAAGTGAAACAATGTGTTGAGATTGAATTCGTCGCTTTAAAGGTGGTGATTTTAATACTGACGACCGTTCCCGTGAAGGAAGACGAAAAACCTTTGAACACACTGAATTGACGGCATTGTTTGATGAGGATCCGTGTCAAAAGAAGCTAGAGCTTGTTTCAGTATTAGGAGTTACTCGTCAAGCAATTTCCAAGCGATTGCATGTGTTGGGAATAATTCAAGCCCAAGGAACTTGGGTTCCTCATGGGTTAAAGCCAGGGGGCGTTGAGAGTCGTGTTTTTGCCTGTGAACAGCTGCTTTAACGACAAAAAGGGAGGGGTTTTTTCATCGTATTGTAATGGGTGATGAAAAATGGATTCATTACAGCAATCCAAGAAAACAAAGTCAAGAGAGGCTGTACAGTCATACTTTTACGTCGTCGGCTGGGCCGAATATTCACGCTGCGAAGGTTATGATTTGTATTTGGTTGGACCAGGAGCTGTTAAAATCAAGCGAAACCATCACTAGATCGGTGTCGACTTAAATTAATGCGACGGAGCTGATCTCTGCGCGAGAAACGCTTAAAATATGCAGAGAGGCACGAAAACGTAATTCTTCAGCATAACAACGCTCGGCCTCTCATGGCCAAGCCCGTTAAAACCTACCTGGAAACACTGAAATGGGAAGTCTTACTCCATCCGACATATTTTCCAGATATTGCTCCGTCCAATTATAATTTGTTCCGTTCGATGGCACACGGTCTGGCTGACCAGCAGTTCCACTCATATGACGACATCAAGAACTTGCTAGATTCGTGGATAGCCTCAAAAGATGAACAGTTTTACAGTGACGGAATTCGAGTTATGCCAGAAAGATGGTAAAAAGTAGCAGTTAGCAATGGGAAATACTATGAATGACTCATTTGTAAACATGTTTTTATAATAATGTTGAATTTTTACAAAAAAAAAAAAAAAAAAAAGAAACAGCGAGAACTTAGTTGCGCACCAAATATAAAAAGAATTTAATTAACATTTGCCCCGGTGGTGCAGCTTACGAAGATATTTAACATATATTACTTATGAAGGCATATAATACGATGCGCTACAATTAAGCAATATGCAATGTGCGTGAATATCACCTAAAGTTCGGGGGTTATGTGTCACCACAGAATGTAATGGCTATTTTTTATTTCAGCAATTTAAAAAATTGGTTACCCCTTAAGGACAAGTGGGAAAGCACTGTTTCGAAACCAGAATAAAGTAAGTGGGATCTTTGTTTCGAGTTGTGGACATGTTCTCATTATAGCGACTTTCTGAATTGACAACTTTTTGGATAGATTGCGACACCATGTGATAGTTACCAATTCATCCTATCGAAAAGTTGTTGTTTTTTTTCCTGTTAGTGGATGTATTGGCGTTTCCGGCATATTGACTTGTGTATTTCTATTTTAGTTATTTTTTGTTAATTTAAGCAATTTGACATAAAAAATATGTATTCTTTGCAATAGTTTTCTCATTTTTCTACAAATGCGCATATTTTTATTTTAGAGTCTTTTTTTCAAATTAGCGACTTTTTAAACATTTCTTTGCACCATGCGTTGAGTTTCTCTTTTCGCACACTCTCCGGCAATCAGAGAATTGGACACTCCGTTTTCGAGATACGGACATTCATGCATTTTAGTGTTTTTTATTCAATTTAAAATGATTGTTTTTTGAGATCATTTTTTCAAAATGGAATGTTGTTTAAATTAAACAAGATTTTTTGAGTTTTTTGAGTTTTATTTCGAATTTTAGACTTTTTTATATTTTAGCGAATATGTATTGTTTGCAGTTACCATTTCCCCCATTTCTAGGGGGGCTAGAAACACCAAAAAATGCAGAATAATTGTCTCGATTTCATGCCTCATTTTTGTGACTAAAACCATTCGAAATGCTTCCACATCTTCTGTTTTAAATATTACCACATTGAAGAATGAGAAAACTCTAATGATTTTAGTTCAACACATTTGAAAACTCTGGATGTTGGAAGCCACGCCACAGGAATTTATTGGAAGTTGCATTTTGAACAATACATTCCCTTTTGAGTTAATGATCAGTTTGGAAAAACTATACCAAAGAAGTCTAGACTTATGGAAATAGTCTTGTTTCAGGTTGGCTCAATAGAAGCCTACTCCTTGCTTATAATTATTACAGTGGTACTAAGAAGTATTGTTGCAACAATATAGATAATTTGATCAATGATAAACATTTCATCTTAAATGCACAAAATGTATTTTCTCATCAATCTTCTATGAGCGAGAAAGGTTTTTGTTCGCATATCATACAAATATTCGACTGCTACGTTTATGATGTCGAAGATTTAAAGCTACAGTTATCAAAATGAGAATAGAAATTAATTGATGATGTTGATTTGTATGACTGAATGTGTAACTTTAACAGAGTAAAAAAATTATTTTTAATGGATTAATGTTCTATATAATTTTGAATTACAATCTGCCTAATGACAGCAGGAGAGAGGAGTAGACAATATTTCTCGATTTCATTTACTTTCCCAACAGGAGCTAAATAATTAGACAACATATTTTTGTTATTAGATTTAAAAACTTGAACAAAAAACAAGTGACGGAGCTGAGAGCCGAATCTTGATCCCTCTACCACACGCAGCCGGAAGAATAAAGGTGTATACCATTAGTGGCATAACTCTGTCATCTTAGGGCATATAGTGGGAACAGTCAGTCTGATTAAAATTTTGCTCGGTTTACGCTTTCTGTTAACAGTTCGATTTACTTGGATTTGTTTTGTGCATCGAAGTCAGTTTTTTCAAAAATAAATTAAATCACTGTAGCTTCATATAGTTCTTACATAAACCTCTCATGAATGAGACATAGGAGAGCTTCCCACATTCAATGAGTATTCAGTGAATACAAGTGGCTCTATACATTAACACAGACTGCAGATGCGGAGTATAGGAAGGCTTTAGGTTAGCTTCGATCAGTGTGGTAGTCTGAATAGACAGGCTCACTTAGACTGTTTAATCCATTGTGATACCTCGGAAACTAGAGGTATGGATGTTCCTAATTTCCCCCGTTGAACCATCCTGAACGCCTCAAGAAGCTCTTAAGTCGGACATTACGTATATCATCCAAATCTTCTATGTTCCTAAAGAAAAAGGGAAAGTGTTTATCCTCGCCTGTTCGCCGGGGCGGGGCAATTGCAAAGTAGGTGTTCTATGAACTTCATCCTCTCTTCATCCCTACAGCTCCTGCAGAAGTCACTAGATGCAACCTTTAATCTCACTGCATGTCTTCCAATCAGACAGTTTTCCGTCATGACAGATACAAGCAATGAGACGTCAGGTCTTGATAGCAACAGCAGTGTGTGTGAATGCTTCAGATCTAGGCGAGGCTACATCTGTCTGCATTGATTACAGCATCGGACAGACGCCCACCTACCATTTGCTGCTAAATATGCTCTATTTCGTATTAGGAGCTTGCAAGTGGCTAGAGGCATGCCCACGGACTCCAACTCAGCTGGAGTCTGTAAGGCTGCTCCTATTCCGGCCAGTTCGTCTTCTCTGCAGTTCCCTGATAAGTCCCTTTGGCCCGGCACCCACATAAGGTGAATGTTGAAATACTGAGCCATCTCGTTAAAAGACCTGCGGCATTTCAGGGCTGATTTTGAGTTCAGGATAAGAGAACCCAGGGATTTAATGGCAGCTTGACTGTCAGAGAAAATGTTTATCCCCACCGTGGTGGGGATGTTATATCTCAGTCATTCTACCACTTCCTTAATAGCCAAGATTTCGGCCTGATAAACACTATAGTGATCAGGTATCCTTCTTGCTATACTTAGCCCTAGGTCTTTGGGCTAAGCCCCGAAACCTATCCGATTATTTAATTTTGAGTCGTCAGTGTAGAAGTCGACATACAGTCTTGTGCCAGAAGTTCTACATTTAGATCTGGTATAAGTATCGTATATGATACTTCCTATCGAACAGTGGTTAAGCCAAAGTGTAGTTTTGTGTACGGGTCACACTGTGACCGTAACCACTGTTTGACCACAGTTATAGCTCTTTTAGTCTTACCGCCGTAGCTGCGACAGTTCGCATACTAATTATGTCCAGGGGTAGTAAATGCAAAACTATATTTAGTACATCGGATGGGGTGATGGTGATGGGGTGGGTAATGCACAGACTAGCCATCCTTTGGACCTTGTCCAGTATCGTACGGTATGTGGACTTCTCAAAAGCCTCCCACCAGACGATAACTCCATACAACATTATCGGTCTTACTACTGCAGTGTACAATCAGTGAACAAAGCGAGGCTTTAATTCCGTTTAATGACATATGAGTTGTGTAAGACTTTTTGATGGCTTTGACAAGTTCATGGCTTTCGATGGCGAGCCAACTATGCCTTACCTTATTACTTCTTGTAAGCAAGGAAACATGCGATGCCAGCTATTATGTGCTGTGCACACAATTTTTGTCTCGGTTATTTTTCGTTTTACCTTTTGCAGTGTACTAACAAATCCGCTTCCTTCTCCATTGCCGCCTGTAGATATGAAAATGCAGCTATCCTGGGAAGCTCCCAGAATTCCCTGCACTACTAAATCAGTTGTAAATTCTTATTCCGACACAATCGAAGAAGAAAGCTTACAGATTGTTTGCTGTTTGTGATTATTGATGAGCTGTGCTATTGTAAAGACATTGACGACAACGACGCTGGTCATTGGAAAGTCAAACACGCTGTTCTTGTTTATTTCCTATTTTCGTCCTTCTCCTTTTTTTGTGCTTTGATAAATTATGCTTTCACAATTGTCGGGAATGGAGGTGGGCGGACAGGCACCCACTTTCTGCGACATTTTCTTCCTGCTGCCGTGCTCTTTTGTTGTTGCTGGGGAACTTTTCAATTTATGCTAAAGCCATATTGCCTCAGCTCGGTATTGACGCTGCTGTTACTGTTGCCAGCTTATGTTTAGTAAGGGAAATTTATTAGCTATTTTGTAGAGCGAATGCAGAGGTATTAGCATTGTTCCATCCAGGCCACGCGAAAGTGGCGCGCAATGAGTTGGGAAGGAGTGAGAGATCGGGCGAGCGAGTGTGTGGGTTGTTGAATGTAATAAAAATGAAATCGAAGGAAATCGATTGTCGTCCCCCTTTCTTTTCGAAATAATCCATAAATACGTAACTCAACGTTGACTCTCGTTATTGCTGTTGCTGATGGCGATGACGATGCTGTTGCTGCTGCTATTGATTATAATGTTGTTGATGTCGATGATAATGAGGACAATGAGTGCCAACAACTGATGGCAACGGAAATTAAAGTGTTGGAAAAACTTGCCACCACAATTCGTCACTTTGACGCTGTTGTCAGAAGAATGAGAAAATTTGTTAATTTAGATGTAAATTCATCAATGAACGAAATTCATTTCGCGAAAATGGTATAAACAATTTGTGAATAGAAGATATCGTTTACATATTCGCCTATTAAAGACAAATATGCAGGTTGCAATCAACCAATTTAACTAAGAAGAATAATTTTTTGTGGCAGATGCAAAGATAAAATAGTCCCAATCGATATATTATTGGTTTTTTTCAGTTTTGTGGTTCCGTCTTTCCTTCACACATAAGTTTAGTACAGAGGGCCCTTGAAAAGTTCAGCTCTTGTAATTTACGTTGTTGTACATTTGCCGGAGAACATAAATTGACCATATATATGTAGTTAATTTGTCGGGAAGGTGATTTGTCGGGGAAGTGATATAACCAAAGTACAATTTATGAAGTGAAAATTTGTATGGGATGGTCCAAAATCTGAACTGGTGACTTTTGCCTAATCCATGAGAAAACAAGTAGAAATTTTGTGGGTTAGATGGTGGTTGTGTGGTTATTCTGTGTAAAAGAAATTCAGCCGAGAAAATGTCCGCACTGTAATGTTGCCCTGGCATCGTCTGAGAAGGGTAAAATTCGTGTAATTCCCTCTGTTTCCTCCCTTCGAAAACAAACTAAAGAGCAAATCCTATGCCAGAAGCTATATATGACGATTACAGACTTACGACTCGCGATCAACGAGCGCGCTGTAAGCTTAGGCAACTGATAACTGAACAAAATTTTGGTAGTTTTTAAGGGGATAAAGAGAAATAGTAGAGGATAAGGGAAGAGTAGATTTTTAAGAGGATATTTCCCTCTATCCTCTTAAAGACTACCAAAATTTGTAACTCATTAAATGATGTCTGAAAATATTCAAAAAAATTTGTCAAATACACTGGCGCTAAAATGTGAAAAATCTCATATCTCTATGTCATATGTCATATGATATATATCTCATATCTAATATCTTATATCTTTTATCTCATATCTCATATCTCATATTTCATATTTCATATTTCATATTTCATATTTCATATTTCATA
>JAHXMU010000006.1:2759912-2841096 GCA_019455685.1 Philornis downsi
CATATTTCATATTTCATATTTCATATTTCATATTTCATATTTCATATCTCGTATCTCATATCTCATATCTCATATTTCATATCTCATATCTCATATCTCATATCTCATATCTCATATTTCATATCTCATATCTCATATCTTATACCTCATATCTCATATCTCATATCTCATATCTTATATCTCATATCTCATATCTTATATCTCATATCCCATATCTCATATCTCACATCTCATATCTATCTCAGCATATCTCTTATGATAAAAACGATCACATTTTCGGATGTATTCATATAGTGTAAATAAATATTCAAAAGAGCAAGATTGGAAAAAAATGCTGAAAGGTAGTTATCTTAATACTCGTACATTGAAAATATGGCAATCGGTCGTGAAAATACAATTTAGTGAGATTCTTAAATATTTGAAAAATACTAAAAGATATTGAAATGTAACAACCAGTCGTGAAAGTAACCAATTTTGCGAGATTCTTAAATATTTCAGAAAAGTGATGGTCATCACATGAATCCAAAAAAAAAAAAAAAAACAAAAAAAAAAATAAAAAAATTAAAAATGCTATAACTAAAGAATAGCTGAAATATAAAATTTTTTGTATCTCGAAGGCGGGACGCTTAAATGTAAAAATTTCCAAATTTTCCAGAATTCTAATTGGTTTGGAAAAGCTGTAGCCATCATATTGCGTTAATAAATGTCAAAACAAGAATAATAACCAAAATAAAAAATCACTTATACACAAATATGTCCATATTTCGTAAACGGAGATGTAGTTTAACGCAGTTGTCGTTATTTATTGAATTAATATACATATTTTATATATCTTTTTATATTTTTAAGCAAATAAATTTCTAATTAAAATTTGTATCACCGAAATGAATTCCTTGAATTTTATGAATGAAAATGTGGGGAACTAGGGAACTTTTAGGTTTCCTGCTCAAACTTTGAAAGTTTGAGCCATGAATTTCCGGCGAATTAACATTAGGATGTCCAGGCGGATAGCAAACTAGGATGAACATAAACAATGATCAATAATGTCGTAGTATATTTTGGCATCAACAATTTATTTAGTAATTATTACCTGTACAAATGTTTAACAGTTGAATCACTTAACTAGCTGGCAACTATTTTAAATAGTAATTTCAATTTTAAATTTTTTCTAAAAAAGAAACATAGTTTTCATGCATTAACATCTTTTGCTCTTTTCCCCCTGAATGATCTTCACGACAACATCGTCAGTTAAGCCATCACTGAGAACATTCAACAAAAATATGTAAGTTTTTGAAATAGAATCGAAACTCTTTTATTCCCCCCACACTAAAAAGCATATTTCCCTTCATCGATTTTCAGAGTCAAATCGTCTTGATTTTAACATCACGCCTTATCAAAGGAAAAGTAATCTCTTTCTTGAGAGGTTATAGAAAAAAAAACACTACTATAAGTTTTGGGTACAAAATTCTTATTTAACTCTCATTTCAAGTTTTTTGATTGTATACAAAATTTGAAATAATTTTAAAAATTGTTGATAATTTTTATGCAACATAATTGTAAAAGATATTGAATGTTATTGCCAACTTGCCTTTATAATGTCTATTTTAGACGCTGGGGCGCAACTTGTTGACATTTATATTAATATATATGTATATTATTCTACGTATACAAATATACAGTATATTTTATAAGAATTTTTATTAGTAATTACGAAAATTATGTTAATAATAAATGATTAAATTGAGAAAAAAGTGATTTTTTGGCAACAGAAACATGGCAATAATACGACCCCACTTTTTAGGTCTACAAGGAATTTGGAAGAAATGGTATGATATCACGCGGTGTCGAAATGAAACATCGACAAAGTCGACAAACAAAACATCACTAAAATGCAACTATATCTACGAGTGTAACTCGAAAATGGATAGCCCAATCGCCAAAAACCAAATTCGTGTTTTAATCGTTAAAAAAAACTATTAGAGTGGTGTAAAGATTGGACAGTGTACGAAAAAGTTGTTTTTGCCAACAGAAGAGTCACAATAATACAAATCCATATTTTAGGTATGCAAGAGTTTGAAATAAGTGGTATGATATCTCGCGGTATCGAGGATATTCACAAAGTCGACAAATGAGACATCGCTGAAATAATAATATATCTGTAATTAAAAAATGGATAGCGCAGTCGTCAAAAACCAAATGTCCTGTTTAAATCGCTAAAAGAAGCAAGTAGAGTAGTGCAAAGATTGCTAACTAACAGACGAACAGGGCAGAAGCTTACAAGGATTGCGATTCACAGCATTATATACGATATATCGGAATATATCCTCTTCTTATGCATAATATTTTATGTCGACGTGGTTCATTTTCTCAATGAAATGTATATTGAAATATATTTTAACTATTTAGATCAATTTCTATTATCTTTAATAAGTGTCAACCAAGTAGCTGTGCACAAAATAGGTTCAACATTTATCGGTTTGTACGACTAACTGATAACTGTGTAATCATATCAACAGAACTAAATAAAAATTCCCTTCAAATCTCTTTTATGGTTTATTGTGAACATTTTAACATTCTACCAGAATTGTGTGTTCTATACAAAAATCCACTTAAACTGACCTAATTTCGGCAATAGCCTCTAAACGAGCGCCAATATTAATAGAGAGAAACTTTTACTAGACGAATAACCTTGAATTGTTTGCTATAAATTTTGTCATAACATTTCTATGTGTAATTTCAGATGTTTGCGCCATAAAAGAACAACTGTGTTACATTTCAATTCGTTTTCGCTAAATTGTGAAACCAAATGTCGCATAAACAATATCTGAGGCCGGATTTGAAATTATTCCAACAATACGAATAAAAACCACGGCCACAAAAAGTGAATTTATGTATTTTATTCACGAGAATGGAAGGAAGGGTACGTTATAGTTGGTGGTTGTGCAAGAGTACTCCGCACTGTGCGAACGACGTAGGACAAATGTGGAGATTTGCTATAAATCGTCAGCAGTCTTTCACGCCTCTTGGTCTCCCTTCACGTGTATCTGGGCGGACAAAAGAAAATCAAACTGCAGACACGGCGAAGCGTGTAAGAAACATAAATACGAGCGTGTAGCGATTGTAGAGACACCAATGTTATCTGTACATTTTTGGAAGGCAAAGAATCACAAGCCAGTGCAACGCCACCAAACCAATGCAAGAGGAAATGGCGACAAACGTTTACTATGTGAAACCGCCAACATGAACTACCACCGCCACTACTGATATCGCAATACGGCCGCATTTTACTCACTGTGGTGACATTCGTTGTGTAACTTATTTTTAGCAACTTCTCAAGGACATGTAAAACATAATGCAAAATACTAACGTTCTGCTATAGTATACATACATACATACCTATATACATACATACATGTTTGTAGTTATTCTGTAAGTGTTTGTATCCTTAACATGTCATCTTCAAACTAAAAAAGTGTGTGTAAGTAGAAGATACGGACTTTATGTGTGTTTTATCTGGTTTATAGCTCATGTATCAGATGTTGAATTGTATAAGAAAAAAATATTAGAATATGGAAACAAACGCTGAAAGCCTGTGCAATCAAGCCAACAAGCGGCGAGATAAATGTTGATTTTGAAAACAACGAGAGGCAGAGCACACAGAATGACAATGCAAATTTTGCCATGGATGCAAACAGGAAGTTAAATACAGGGCCTCACATCAATATTAACTAAATAAAAACGATAGAGAAGCAATGAACAGTGGAAAACGCTAGTTGATGCGGGTGTCAGCAATTCGGATACTATAGGAATAAATTTGTATAACAGCACGCAAGAATAGAAGTTTACAAAGAGAGGTGAAAGAGAAGCACAATAGAAGTAGTGAATAACTGTATTGAAATTATTGAATGGAACTGTCGGAGGGATGTTAAATGTTAAAATAATATTTAATCTTTCAACGGAATTTTGATGATTTGGATGCTCCATTCCTTTGGTGTTTCATTAAATAATGGAAATATTCCTACCAGAACTGCTTAGAAAAACATTTCAGGGGGAAAGGAAGGGACTTTTAGTATACCAAAAACAGTATTCAGTATCTAGTACAGTATTATTTATTTTAGTTTACGCATATTGTGATTTACTTAACAAACTGTTAATTAAAACTTAAACTGTAAAATTGTTAACTTAATTAAAAAAAAGGAAGTAAACTTTTACAATTTGGACTGACCTATATCATTCAATATTTAATTTGTATTATTTTTATTTCCCTCCAATTTGCCTATTTTTAGTACACTTTAATTTGAGCGATATAAGTTAATAGTTAACAGCTAATTTGATGCTATATTCTAAGTTGTATTTTGAATTTTTTTTTTTTTTTTTTTTAATTCGAGTAGTATTTATTTTATGAATTTTGTAATTTGTTTAATATTGGCCAAAAGGCTTTAAATTACAAGACTGTTCAATAAATGACATGACATGAAATGAAAAGCAAGCCGTTGAAAATAGTTGGTTATAACTGATTTTCGTTGGAGTCTTTTATCTACGCAAAACAGAAATCTATAGCAGTTCATTAGTAAAGGGTTATCCATTTTTTGTTTTCAAGTAAAATTAAATAAAACACACATAAAGCTATGATTTCGACAAAACATTTATTTCAACATAGTGCTTGAACCTTGCCATTATGTACGAAATACAATGTCATTTAAATGACCGTCTCTGGATTGGTTGCAGCAGTGGATCCCTTTGAGGTAGTTTTCGAAAAAAATACGCCCAATAACACCTCCACACAATAATGCACACCAAACAATGCCATTTCCGCAATTGCTTCTAATTTTTCTGAGCCCCATATGCGACAGTTTTGCATATTGATGTAACCACCGAATAAGAAACGAGCTCCATCGCTAAAGAAAATTTTGTTCGATTGAAAGCCCACATTTAAATCACCATTTTTGTAGCAAAATTTAACTACGAGTATTTGTATGGGTTCTTCGGTAGTTAAACGATCCATATTCGCAAATGGCAAACCTTTCAGTAAATAAATAACACTTCAGATGACAGGTATTCAACAGCTGACAGTCTTGCCAGACCGGCGGTGTTGAAACCACCTCAATGGGTATTCCTATACCACATTAATACTACAATGAATTATTTGAATTGTTTATATTACTAAGTGAATCCAGCAAATGTTGATTTGGCTTGGTTTCAAGAGAGTAAAGACATATTCTGTCAATAAATTTTGGAACTGAGGTAGAAGAAGCATTTTATCCATCAACATGGTCTTCTTCAAGAGCAACACAATTTGTCAAGAACCTCATATTGTGCTTCAATTCAATCAATCTGCAGTGACGTCATTCTTTGTTAAAATTTTTTTCCCCTTGAGCATTCTGTTGAGATTTACAAACAGATAGTCAGAAGCAACTATTCGCTGGATGAAAAATATAGAGAATACGGCGGAATTCAATTCAAGAAATTTTGCCATTATAATTACATATATATTACAAATATATATTACATTATCTTGGTTAAGACTTTGGAAAAGACTTTTCCAAACGTCGTCCTTCAAGCACTTAGAAGATGTCATATATGTAGTATTCGCCATTCACCATTCGTCATTTTTCTAGGTAATCTATGAATAGAATATCAGGTGTCTCTAAAAATTGGCATGTCGACTGTTGCGTTTTTTGTCGTATTACAAGGCTTTCATTGAATGTTCCCACTGATGGGTCTCCCGGTTCGATTTAAGAACATTGATATCTACCCCCTAGAAAAAGAAATTTAATTTTTAATGATTTTAAATTATTCTAAACTATTTTCTAAATCAGCAACAAGTTGAAGTTACCCTTTCTCAGACCATTTTCTTTAGGCGTAATGGGAAATTCCCCATTGTACCAGAGCTCGTCTGAACCTTATAATACAGAACAAAGGCAAAGGAAACAGCCACCTCCAAGCTTGCTTTTGTGGTTTGAATAAACTGCAGTGTGAATGGTGACCTAATTAAAATTGACACGCCTCTCAAGGGAGTATCAAGCATAGACTAATTGTAAATAAGACAATTTTTAAAAGCAATTCGAACGGTCAAAGGAAGATAGATGTAGATGACTGTCTCGGGGTCGAACCCATGATTATATGCACGTTGACAATTTGCACCAGGCTCGGACAATTCTAATATACATACATACTGTCAGATATATATAAATATGTGGCAGCTAAAGCGTCCTTAATTCAAGAATTCTACACAGGAACTCTGCATAAAATTATGACAAACTTCCATTATGCCTCAACCACTGTACTGGGTTGTGGTGTGAAAACTTTTTGTAACCATACAACGTTTACCTGCCGCCCCTGAGTTCTTTGAGGAAGTTTAGCCACAAATCGGTCTCCCTTCCCTCTTCACAATAAAGAATAATAAATATTTACCAATAACTTACCATCAGATACTAAGACGTACGTGTGACAGGCAGGTGAAAGTGTATTCTTCAAAATAATCATAAAAAATTTATTAACGTTTTTATTACATCAACCATCAACGCTAAACACAAACAAAACTAATAGGAAAATGTGTATAATCTCTGAAGGATATGTGGATTTACAACCAAGCATCATCACCACCACAACCACCAGCACCCGTGCCAACATCACAACATAGACAATCTAATTGAAAGGCATTTGTTTATAGGTAGCTGTACGCTCAGCCTTCAACATGTGGAGCAGAAGCATCAGCATTAAAACTCATACCGGAAATAATGGGATATTTGGACCACTAACTTGTGATTTAGTACGCCAAGCTGCAAACACACACACACATATTTACATAAACATTGGGTGTGTAAGGTGCAGTTACCGACGGCACACAAACAAGTTTTGTTTTTCATTTATTTTTGATTGATTGCCAAACATTTTCGAAAGGCACAGATTCTACAAAACAATGTTCATTTTCTGCATCCCTGAGCTCATCATCATACCCCTGCCAGAACTTTGAACTTTTGAACAAAGAAAGGGTGACACGGGCTCCTACACTGTATGGCAAAAGTACGAGTAAGCACTAAAAAAATGTCATCAACTAAGTCAACAATTATGCCACTCAGTTAATTTAATACTTTATTGACTGAAAGAAATAATGCTTCAATGAGCCATTCTATCAATGAATCTATGTATTTACGTAAAAAGGACCAATAAGTCATTGTTACAATCCAACAATATAAGAATGAATCAATGGATCAATTAACTAATGATTCAGTGAATCAACGAAATAGTCTACAAACTGATCAGATAGTCAACGTCAACGATCAATAGCGAATAAATCAAAATAATCAAACAATCAAACAATAAAACGAACAAAGAGCTGAGGAAATAAAAAGTCATAAAGTCAAAAAATCAAAGATTTAAAGGATCAAGGAATCAAAGAATTCGAGAATCAAAGAATAAAATAATCCAATATTTAAAGAATCAAAGAATTAATGAGTCAAAGGGTCAAGGAATCAAAGAATAAAACGATCAAAGAATAAAATAATCCGAGATTTAAGGAATTAAAGAATCAAATTATGAAAAAATTAAAAAATCAAAGAATGTAATAATCCAATCCAATTAATAAATCAAAGAATTAAAAAATTAAAGAACTAGAGAATTGAAGAATTGAAGGATTGAAGAATTAATAAATCAAAGATTTGGAGAATTAAAGAATCCAAGAATCAAAGAAACCAAGAATCAAAGAATCCACGAATTCAAGAATCAAAGAATAAAATAATCCAATATTTAAAGAATCAAAGAATTAATGAGTCAAAGAATTAAAGAATCAAAGAATCCGAAAATCAAGGAATAAAATAATCAAAGGAAAAAAGACCCAAATAATAAAAGTATGAAGCAATTAGAGAATAAAAGAATTCAAAAATCAAGGAATCCCAGAATTGAAGAATAAAAAATCAAAGAACTAAAAAAATGAAGAATCAAAGAACCAAGAAATAAAAGAATAAAATGATCAAAGAATAAAAGAACCAAAGGATCAAAGACTCGAAAATCAAAAAGTAATAAAATCGAATAGTCAAAAAAAAAAAAAAAAAATTGACGAATGAATGAACTGAAATATTACAAATCTTAAGAATCAAATTATCATTCATTATCATTCGAAGAACTAGATTTTTAAAAAATCAGGGAATCGAAAATTAAAGAAGAAAACGAAGAACCAAATTATTGAAATATCGAAAACTCATAGAATCAAAACTGGAAAATGAATGAGCCTGAGCAGCAGAGAAGCAAAGAATTAGTGTGTTAAAACCAAAACTTAAAGATATAAAGGTAAAACAAATCAAAGAGCAGTGAAATTAAAATGGAAAATCAAGGAATCGAAGAATTAAAGAATCAATATTTTGGAGAACCTAAAATATTTACAACGATTCGGAGAGCCAGAGAATTGCTAATTATAAAAGAAGACAGTAAGAAAATTAAAAAATCATACATCAAAGAATCAGATATTCAACAATTGAGGAATTTATGAATCAAAGGGACAAAATTGGAAGAATCAAGAAGCGGAAAATCATATAATGCAGGAATCTGAAAACGAAAGAGTAGACTAACCAAAGAATCGAAATAAAAAAGGCAAGTAGACAAGCATTCAAAATTAAACAATAAAGCAGCAAAAAGTCAAAGGAATAAATTATCAAAATATAAGAAAATCGAAACGAAAGAACCGAAGAATCAACAACTCACAGAAGCAGAGAACAAAAAAGTCACTGAATTATATGGTGAAATAAACAAACATTAAAAAAATTGAAAAATTAAGCAATCTAATAATCGAAATTTAGAAGGTTAAAAAATAAAATAATTAACAAATCAAAGAACTAAGTAATTAATCAAATCAAAGCATCAAAAGGTAAATCAAATAATAAATGTAGCAGTAACTGATTGACTAACTGAATAATTTCATGGGTTGGAATGTTAATTTCCTGTGTGGTGTACATAAATAATGACATACTTTTACTAACTATGTCACTGAATTCAATACTACTGCGCCCTCTATTATCCTAAATTCATGCTCTATTAAAACATGCTTAACTGTCAAATTACATTTATGAGTAGCATTCGCACAAACTCTCCTGTACACGTGTTGTGACGTTAAGGGGGGAAACACATGGGACCCACAGTAAATTGTCGACCAACGAGTTGTCAATGATAAGTAAGCAAATGTGAGGTACGTGTTTGAGTGTGTGTGTGTGTGTGTGTGTGTGTGTGTGTGTGTAAGGCTGGGCGGGTTTGGGTGACATGAGTCAGTGACAACATGTGTGTGTGTCATGTTTATTTGCTGGATTTAACTGAAAATTGTAAGAAATGGTAAATAAAAGTTTACACGGGGAAAAGTGAAGCTAAACGTCGCTTTGTTGATTTTACGGATCAGATATCATGCTAACCTTACTCAATGCAATTGATGAGCTGTTTAATATTCCCGCGGCGAGGATACTGATAACGTCAAGGACCTCTGACAACACGACTAATATGATGATGTCGGCATTGTTGTTAGCCCTCGTGTTTATAGGGAAATGAAGTGGAAGAATGGAAGAAGAAATAAAAAAAAACATCATTTGCTGATGCTTACAAAGTATCTTTACTAATCTCCAAACAAATATTCATATACCCCACATACACTCGCACAAACACCGCATGTTAACATTATTTAGTGTGCAAAAAGACCGCAAAAAAATCTGATGCCAAGATGCTTAGCTATACAGCCGTTAAAATGAGTTAATAAAATATTTAAATATACCAGTCTGACATCCGCACTCACACTAAAACGAACACACACACACACACAGACACACTCTCTTAGACCCACTGATGAGAAGAAACTACCACTCATATTTCCATATACGTGTGCTCATGTATTTGGCTTCCATCTAGAGGAGACATAATGGAATTATGTCAAGTGTCATGCCGCATATATTTAGACGACAGAATGTATGTGTGAGTGTATGTTGGATATACACATCTCACTTGCCGCAGAGGTGGTCTGTGCACGCTACATTGACAATGATTGCGCTGCAAGTATCGGAGCTTCCTAGTTGTGCTGGTGCCTCTGACTTAGTGACACTTATATTTCTACTGTATCAGGCAGTCGAGGCGGCAAAGTCAGAATACGAAACTGTGATATTTCATAGAACAATTTGTTACGACGGCAGAGAGAGATAGAAAGAGAGGGAGAGAACAACCACAAATAGGTTTAACTGCTAATATAGTTAAGAAAACCACGGTAAGAAATGGGTTGGGAAGCACCAAGGTGACGATTGTAATGTGGAATATGATCTTGTAGATAGAATGGGGGACAATGAGTATGACAATGATGATGTAGCTACGACTGACGAATGCTAAGAGGCGGAAGAGGTGCTAGAAAGCTGTTTGAAATAAAACATTAATTGTAACAAAGATTGCCAAATTAATTCATGTGAATTCCATCTATTAAATACGTCCTGCCTAGATTTTAATTAGTAATTTTATGCAATCAATTAAACATTAATTTCGTGCTATTGTTCAGCTATTCAAAAATGCATTAATTAATTTTACGCTATTTTGCAAACTATTCAGATATGCGATAATTCAACTACCCACTAATTCGAGTATTCAATTCACATCCTAATGAAAAATATTTAGTTTGTTACTGCCCTTCATTTTGGTGCTCTCTGACATTTGATATTTTCACTGCAATGAGTTCACATTTGTTGTCGCTGTACAGCCTCGTATCCTGTTTATTCTGCTTATCGTTTGGTTGTTTATTTAACGTACGCGTCAAGTTGCAATGTAAGTTTAATGGCTTAACGAAGCATTTAACCAATTCCCTCATTTACTTCGCTCTCCATACCCACTCTGGTGCCTTTTAATTGTGTTTGTTTTTAGTTCTGTCCGTAATGATTTAGGAGCCCCGGCAACACAACTTAATGTGTTTGACGAACGTGTGTGTGCAGCATTGCGCATCTCTGTGTGCGTGCAACCAACACCACCAGCACTTTCGCAAATCTATTTAAAAATGTATGAAATTCGTGTTTAACTGTGTGTGTAATTGATGATGTCTGCTGCGATGGTTGAAGTTTAAATCTAATAAAATACATTGACCCAAGGCTTTAGACTCAATTATTCTGTTGGCCTTCTACACAAAATCCAATGGTAAAGGATTTCTGCAGATATTGGACGTTTGAATGGGAGTGGGGGAAATACTGTGGTTGGGCTTTAAATATTTAATTAGATACGACTTCCGGGATCATTGAATTATGTTAAGTTTTTTGTATGACTTTGCGATAAAGTGGTCAAATATTATTTGAGGTTTTGTTAAGTATAAAACTGTGTGCTTGCAATTAAAGTTCAAAGGAAATCATTCATTATAATTTGCCAAAGCTCTTACGGCTAATTTAGGGAATTCTCTGGGGAAATCTTAAAGCGTCTTTGAGCTCTCAGATATAAAGCAAATTACTTTGTTTGGTTAGGCGGGATACACTTGTCCACGGCCGATACAAGCCTACAGGTCGTCCTTTGCCATGTCTTCCTCTGCCATTGTGATTGAATGTCTATTCAAGATTTCAATTCTTTATTGCTCAAAGTATTATGTTCAGTCACAGGATCGTTCCGTTTTGTTGTCTGCATAATGCGCATTTGTCGGCGGATTGATAAATTCTATTTGAAACTGCTGACGCTAAATGATTGCGCGTACCTGGGGGCAAGAAAATATATCACCCTATTCTGCATTTTGCCTGCGATGGAGTTAACGCTGACGTTGAACGCGTGTAGGGGAGGGTCTGCGAGTGAGTGAAATTTGAAATGAAAACGAAACATTGTTCTCGTTTACTCCAGTTGCGATTTTACATATTGAATTCCATTTTTATGAATTGAATTTTGCCCATACCAATACCGTTTGTCATGAATAATGCATAACCCATAAAGAGCTTTTGCTCGTAGCGTCTGCCTCCCAGAACTTTGGAAGGATTTTGAATAAAACAAAATACAGTTTTTTTTCAGTAATGCCAAACAGTATCGATAGTGAAGGCTATCAAGCGAAGAGTGATGAATAAATGTAAGCAGTACCGTATACAGTAGCGTGCGATATGTGTAATATGAATTTTGAAACGTTGAACCAAGGCGTATGATAAATTTTAATTCCAAGGAAATGTCTTCAAATGAGATATGAAAACCAACCAAATTTGAGTGTACTGAGACCAATTGAGACTGTGGTACGTACCTGGGTCAAGCTGCACTTTAATATCACCAAAGAACATTTCAAATAACACACGGCTCTATATGTTACTAAATCCACTGTCTAAACTTTAACACTTTAGCCATAGTTTTAAGATTATATGTATTTAAATTTTACTATTTGATTTATATTAAAATTAAACTTTTTTGTGTATTAAAATGTACTTTTTATCGAGATAATTGTGAATGAAGTCAAATTTTTGCCCATGAAATGGTTACTTAACTCCACTAAGTGAGATTATGTGTACTAAATTTAACATATGAAATTAACTTTTTTCAAAAGTTTGGTAAAGAGGAAAGACCACTTGCAAGTCAGATGTCAACTGGTAAGCGCAACTCTTTGCCTGAATACACTTCGTTACCATGCATTCTCATCTTTTATTTATCGCCACTTGTAATTTCTTCACGATTAATTTGATTGCAAAAAATTTCACATAACTGTGAATTTCACATAACTGTGAAATTATAGGATCAAAATTACAAGTTCCAATTTTCAGTTCTCTGGTAGAAACCAACCGTGAAATTGGTCCTTCTAAAGATCATCGCTATTGAATAAATAACAATACGGTCCAATATTTTAATTCCACAACTACAACGAGAGAAGTATATAATTGTTTAGAGGATTACCCGCTACCCAACTTGGCTTCATATTAATCATATGTATCAATCTATCACCACCCCTGTGCATCCGCACAAAGCAATTTTGAAAGTAATTCCGAAGAAATGTCTTGAAATATGAAATGAAAATCACACTATTTTGAGTGGAAAGAAAAGAACTGAACCTGTGGTATTCATTGATGATTGTGTTTTAATATCAACCATAGAAGATTTCAAACTCATTTTGGCTCTTAGCAGCCGTCCATAAATAATATTGTCGTGTGCAGTGGCGTAAGTGTAATCTGAATTTTGAAAAGTGACTAGAAGGCGTATGATGAATGTTATTTCGAAAGAAACGTCTTGAAATACAAAATGAGAGCTTTGATTTGAGCGGACAAACTGAAGTTTTATCTGCGAATTGCTTACGAAACGCCCAAAGAGTGATCCACATAAGAAATGGATCAAGTTGCTCATTTACGACGCGCAAAAAGTGACCAAGCCAGTATTAACGATCAGAAAGCTGCTGCTATTTGTTTGGTGGCATTGGCAGGGAATCATTTGATATAAGCAGATCCGATCAAAACTCTTAATTTAAAATAGGAAAGGAATCGTGCTCCATAGGGAAAATGCTAGAAAACACACATTGATAGCGGCTCTTCAGAAGCTTCAGGAAGGTCCGTTCGTATCCATCTTATATACCGGACCTGCTACCATGTGAATACGTTCTGTTCCTGTCTATGATGGATGATTTTGCTGGCGAAAACTTCGCCTCAAGAAAATCTTATGAAAATTAATAGCCCAGTTTTTATTAACAGAGACGGGGCCTCTATAAGAGACAAAATGTAATTACCTTTAAAATGGCAAAAAGTTGTCGAAAGATAACGATACATATTTGGCAATTGAACAATTTGACAACCGCACAATTGGATCTTTCTAACTATGCTAAACAAAACCTTCAATGACACTCAAAAATAATGGTTTCCTTAATCTCAATCAATTTATTGGTTGCTTTTTAATATTTAAAATAAATTAAGCCTGTACGTACATTTCCCGATAATATTTTTGTAAACGTGGAAAAGTGATCTGATGTAATGAAAACTTAAGGGATGACTTAAGTAATATTTTGGCCCTTGGTGTAGACGGTAAAACTGCCCATAAGTTTAACTTAAAATTGAAACTTATTTCGTATATTAAATGAAATTCAAATATACCCCAATTTGCATGTCAATTCTCGTGCTATCAGATTGTTTTAGTGCAATTACTTAGCCAATATTTTCATCTCATCTAAATAGGTAGCACTTTATCTAATAGATTTCTATGAAATTATTACAATTTTGCTAGTTTGGCTTTTTGCAATCTTCCAAACTTTGTTGCAATTAAATTAAAATTGCCGCTGAGAGTGAAGCTTTTAACGCTTTTTAATAAGTTTTTTCTAAGACGTCGTAACTTTCATCTATCACCGTGGCAACGAGAATGATGATAACGAAGTCATCACAAATGGACGCATAAAGAAAAATATTCGTTTAATAAGGTAAATGTTGCAGTCAAAAATTAATAGCCCCTTCCACAAGGGCAGGAAAATAAGCAGCTACTGATGACACATCAAGCTGCATAAAAGTAATGAATTTTTTAATGAATCCGCTTAAAGGACGATACCGCAATGTGGTCATGTGGCACCATCAGTTGTCGCAGAGGGAAATCTGTTGCTGATACAGCAAGTAATGGGGTTTTCAATCATAATAAAAGCGAACGAGGAAGTAACCGATAGCAGGGTGGGAATGAGTATGGACTGCCAAAGGCAAAGACCAAGGGCTCGAACGCAATATTTTGCTGCTTCCACTGTCACTGCATAAGAGTGTGAACATTCAGCTGGGCAACAAAACCATAAGCCCGCAGAAACAATTTCTCTATTTCTTTGATTTCCCCCAAACAAGAAAGCAAACACAACGGCTATCATATTAAAAGTGTGTAAATTGAATGAAACGGGAAATAAACAAACCAGCAGAAACAACGGAAGCCACCAATATTTCTTTCGCCGGGATGTCTCAGCCAGGGAAAAGTGTACATCAGCCTCCGTAGCCATCGGAAGCAACTGATAGGAAAGACAAATACTACAAACCGGAAGTGGTTGAACTTAACGAAAGCAAACAATAAGGTAAATAAATGAAAAAGCAATGAAACTCTACCACCGCCACCAGCACCACCTTTTCGTTGTCATCAGCATGAGCATCTCCATCATAATCTTGAATACAACAAACATCATAGTAGACTTAAGCGGCATCAAGAACCTGGAGTCATGGCATCCACGGCTGAGCAGTAAGGAAGACTAGCAACAACTTAGTATATCATTCAGGGTGATGGAAACTTCTCCTACATTATAGTTTCTATGTGCATACATCGTGTGTACTCTATCTAGCCCATAGGTAAGGTGGCTAGCTGCTCCATGCCCATTGGCCATGGCTTGTTTGTTTTTACACCCAAAGCTTCTTAACTGCTTGCAGATAGATGTGAGCACAGCCAGCAGGTCCGTGCATAAGTCAAAGGGGAATTTATCCATAAGAGTTTAAAGAATCATATTTATAAGTTTGTTTACTTATGGAGCCGAACAACAGCAACAGTCAGTTGCTGACAGTTAGCTAAATAAATGTCGGCACAATGGGGTGATATGGGAAAATAAGTGACAAATATTTCGTACTGTTTTTAATTAATGAATAAATGGTAAAATTGTTGAAAAAACAAAAACATTGAGTACGTCGATTCTTCTTAGAAAAAAAGTCAAGTCTGTTTATTCATAAGTTGTCTCCTTCTAAGCAAATTTTGCCCAATCTCGAACTTAATCTGCCAACGACTATGAGATATTTTTGCCCCAAATTTCACACCCTTTCGTCAACTACCTCGACATTTCTTTAGATTTTGTAAGCCTTTTATATAGAAGGATTTGCTGAATCCATTAAAATACGGTTTAGTTTCTAAAATCACATCATTACATGATAAAAATCTTTTTTGGTGGGCCTTTATTTTTATATTTGAAAATAGTAGAGGGCCAGATCGCAATGAAGAATTGATTCAAGCAATTTTGTCATGGAGACCATCGACCTGTGACCCGATATGTCATCTTGGTGAAAAAGGCTTACTTTCTTCGCCATTTTGAAACATTTTTGAATTGACTTGGCTGTTCTTTTGAATAATTCCTAGTAATTGAAAAATTCAATATTAGCTATTCGCCGTTTATACCTTTCTGCGAAAAACAATGAATACAATACAATGAGCTTTACAAACTACGGAGGCAATAACCTTACTGAACGGCTATCGCTTTTTTGATCGCTTTCTTTACCTCCTTTCTACACATAACATTAACCCGTTTTAGAACTTTCTCTGTTACACAAATTCCTTAGCATCCCATGGCGTGGAGGCATGGAAGAGCTTCTCACGTTCCGTGAACTTACATGCATTCCGTCGCGACATTGAACCCTTGACAATGCAATCGATAGTCGTAACGGTTGGTTACCAAAAGGATTTGGCTGAACTTCTTCCTCATATGCGCGACTCCCAATTAAAAGACTGTGCTTGAATTAACGTGTTCTTATTATGTTGCCAAAATTTCAAGATATCCGAGAAGACGATTTCAGATGGATGATTTTCTTCTAATTGGCCTACTGTGTTCAGGACTGTCAACACAATAGCAAGGATTGTCATATCCATTCAGTCAGCGTTAAACACTGGATTATTGTATCCAAGCGACAGACATGTAAACAATTTTTCCACAGCTTCTTCACATATATTTTACACTCACATGCAGCACATACAGAAATGCCTGAAATCCTTTGAAACAATAACAAACAATTGCTTAACTCCCAGACAGGAAGAGAAAATTGCATGACAAAAAGACACATAAACATTTATTTGCATTGTTCTCTTCGTATTCCATTTGTTGTACGAATGAAAGCATCACAGTGAATATGACGCTCGAGCTGCCGTGTCTTAGTGCCCCTGGGTATGCGAAACAATTGCCTCTAGCCGGTGGCTCAAGCTTAAGCTTGTATCCTGTGGCAGTGCCTGGTAGGGATGAGTTTCAGGTAAACAACAGCAGCAACAATATCGAGATACGATATGAGACTACAGTGCAAATATTATAAAAATAGAATTCAAATTGGAAAAAAGCAACACTTGATGTGCAGATGAATGTGTTGTCTTATTTCAAATTTGCTGACGCGGTAAATTTTATAAAAATTTCTATGTTTGTTGGAGAGAAATGCATGAAGTGGAAAGGTGAATCTACCTATACTAAGTGATTCAATCGATTGGATTCCGAGGAGTGAAAAAAAGATTTGTTACCATAACGAATATATGAGCGAATTTTTGTGGTTACATTGAAGTGGAATTGGAACCGCAAAACTAATTGTTTGTTGTACTATAAATAAAAAAAAATAATTTAACTTAATGGAATTGATTACATATGCGAGCAATTAGCTTATGAATTGAAGATAATAATAGGAAAAGAAAGGGAAATAAATTCAATTATCGGTGTGAAATCTATTGAATGAAAAGTTCTACCGTAATACATTTTCTTGTCCAAATGCATTGCAGGCATTAGACGTGCCTACCATTTCAGCCCAGAGTGAATTAGGGCGACTACACCATTAACATATCATCTGAATGATTTTTCCTCCGAAAGGTTGCCTTTTGAATGATTTTGTTTTTGCATCTCCAACTGCCGCATAAACTTCGTTCGAAGTTAGAAATTTGCCTCATAAGTTTGAGTAACATGAAGATTGTTGTGTTTGCTGAGATCTCTTCTGATACGTTAAATGATAGTTCGTTAGAAAGTTAATTTGACATTTGAATAAGTGTTGTTGAATAAAAGCTTAGTTCCAACCGACAGTAATGAAATTATGAGATCCTCTTATTGCAATGGAAGCATTTTGGCAGCGATAACTTTTTTGCCTTTAAAAATTCTGTGGCTGTGGGTCTGTGTGATTTTGTTCTTGTGATTCTACTATCCTATTTCTAAAACAAAGATGTTTGACAAAATCTGTATGGATCAGTGAGTTAAAAATATCCCAATGAAATTGAATGAATTGGGCAAGATAACAAGTGGAGAACACGCATTAGAATATCGCTGTTACTGGTCATATTACAGAGGAGGACCATCAGTAAGTTCATTTGAATTTGTCTAAACTTTTAACACAAGTTGGACCAATCGGTTCGAAATTTTAACTAACGTTTTCCGAAGACTTCAAGTATTTTTGACTTAAGCAACGTTTATTTGCAATTCATTTTTGCTTTTCAGAATCTCTTCTTATTTCGTGATGGATTCTATATTTCTTTAATGCATTCCCTATATGACTTGCCTATCACTCTAATCATAGGCAATTGCAATAGATATAACAAACATCGGCCTTATTAACCATGACATGGATAGCCACGATCGAACTAGGACAAGGTCAGAGCAGCAACATAAATGCTTCAAAACAACCAAGCTGCGATAGAGCTATTTACGACCGCTGATGATAATCTGGTAATTAGAAAATAGATGTTTATAACAAGGTTCTGTTTCATTCGGCCAGTATGACTAACAGGTAATTCCAGAATTAATAAGACATCAACACTGCAACAAATTTTTGAAAAAGAACCAAGAAAAACGGATCGACAGGTACTATTTTATTTTTTCGATTATGAAGTTGTCACCAAGAGACAGATGTGGCAAAAAAAATTAAGCACTGGTTGGTGACTTAATTTGGTAACGGCCAAAATGAAGATTAGCAAAGAACGAACTGAGCCAAATGTTATATGATTCGATGTACACCAAATGAGGCTTTAGAGAGGGCAACAGCCAGTAATGCGGTGTCATCAACATACTTTTGGAAAGCTGTAGTTAATTAAAACGAACAAAATCCGCCACATTCCATGAATGAGACATTGGCACATTCTCACATTCAGAAAGCTTGCACGTATTCTATTTTTAATCTCATTCAACGGAGTCTACTGTCTAAAGACGATTCTTAACGTCACAGTTTGAAAAACATTTAGCAGACTTGTCGATTATTTGGCTCCTCGAAGCGTTCTTCAGACGTGTCGAGGAGACCGCCGTTCAAATAATGATAGACGGTTGTATGCTGGATTGAACCCGAGATCATGCGAACAATAGTCGCGTGTACTAACCATCGCGCCACGATCAGCTGCAGTTAACTAGACGGTATTAAAATTGAAGAAAAAGCGTAGAAGTGCTGGATAATATGTTCAATTGCAATGGCAGATTTTGTGTAAATTTCAACATACATAAGTACAATGTCTTTCCAATGTTTGTTTTCTGCATGTAAAGCACGTTTATAAAAAAACTAGCTGAAAAGCCCGATACTTCGTTATCGGTAGTTTTGCAGGATATCTTTCATATATAGGGAAAGATAATATTCTCCAGACGGCTTCTGAACTGCTTACATATCGGCCAGTTTCATATGTTGCTATCTCATTCGCGGTAAAGCTATTATAGCAGCAAGAGACATTAATTGTAAAGCACACTCTTTGGCCGTCTTCGAGGTGTACAGCGAGATGGAATATGGCAGGATATCTTTCATAGTATCTATCTATTCGCGGTAAAGCTATTATAGCAGCAGGAGACATTAATTGTAAAGCACGTAATTTTTCAGCGAAGTACCTCCTGGTATACAATATTGATAGTTTTTCCACCTGATGTGAGGATATATAAATTTTTGGATGAACTAACTCTTGAGCAAGCCACGTAAAATTGCCCATGAGAAAAGCATTCCTCACTCAAATCAATTCCAGCTACTTTTAGAGATTGGCCTTGGGATTTGTTAATCGTTATTGCAAATGATACTTTAAGAGGGAACTGCAGTCTCTTAAATTCGAATGGATAATCGGTTGGTATGAGTGGAATGCGTGGGATAAACACTGACTCTCCTTTACCACAACCAGTTAATATAACCGCCTCTATAATGTTTCTTTGTAGAGATTTGATTCGCAGTCTGGTACCATTGCAGAGTTTAGGTGGTTTGAAATTTCGTAAAAGCATTACAGGAGTGCCTATTTTCAGGATAAGTTTATGTATCGGAAATCCTGGAGGATTAAGTGAATTCAAGAATTCGACAGGATAATGAACAGCATCATCAGTTTGTAAAACACTATCTATTGAGACGTATTGCATTTCTGGAGAGTCGAAAGATTTAAGCAACTCATCATTAATAATAGCTGCTCTATCATTTTTGGGTGTTAATATAGCACGTTCACAAAGCCAGTCGTTTGTTTTGTCATTGATATTTGCTATGTCTGGATAAATGCTTGTTGTGAGTTCGCTAAGAGTTTTTACAACTTGACCGAGTGCTAGTGGTATTGTTATCTTCCCAACATTTTCAGGATAGGTTCCATCACCAATTTTGAGAAGAATTTCTGAAAACTCTGCTGCTGTAGTATCTGCTCTTAAATGTACCCTCATATTTTTTTGAAGAGAGAGTTTAAAGGTGAGCTGCCATATGTATGATGATTTTATACATGCTCTTATTAAATCAGCTCGTGTTCCTCTAGGAATAACTGGGAGAGTTTGTCTGAAATCACCAGCAAGTAGTACTGTTATTCCCCCCATTACATAATTATTTGATTTTATATCTTGAAGTGTTTTAGATAGTGCTTCGAGAATGTAAACTCATTGTCTGGGATGAAAGCACTATGTCACACAAAGTTCATTTCGAAGCACTTGCGCTAAGTTGCTTTGCTTTGATACGTTGCAGACCGGATTTTCGTTGTGAATTACATTTAATGGAAGTTTGAATGCAGAGTGTGCTGTTTTTCCACCTTCCAATAATGTTGCTGCTATGCCTGAAGATGCAACTGCTAATGCAATGTTACCTTTGCTTCGAACTTTAGTGAGTAGTAAATTTATCAGAAACGTTTTTCCTGTACCACTGGGAGCATCAAGAAAATATATTTTGCCAGCTTCAGTCTCAATGCTCTGAATAACTTGGTTATACACTATTTTTTGGTCATTTGTAAGAGTTTCTTCTCTTATGGCTACTTCTCTTCTTAAAGTTTCTGTATCATAATTCGTTTCAATCAAGTATTCTCTGTTTGGCTGGTTACTTTCCGATCTTGTTGGTTTAGGTAAACCATATTGGGCTAAACCTTGACCACCTATAGATTTCACTGCGTCATCGATTAGAATAAGACATTTATCATAAACCTCGTTCATATTTTGCATTTTTTCACTGTTTAACTCTAACTCCATAAGTCTTTTTATATCTTCAGAAAGACTGTTTTTATGTTTTTACCAAAGAATAAGAGCATTTGATAGTTGACAAAACACCAACATAATTGCGAAAAGATCACGTAGTTTAGCAGGGTGATCGCTCAAGGCTGCTTCTATAAGTGCATTATCCCAGTGTTTATCGTCTTCCAGCAAACCTAAAGCTGAACATGCTGATTGGAAGGTTTGATGCACTACACCATTTACAGTTTTTAGGTCTGCAAATGACGTCGGACCTTTAATCACATGTAAAAGCATTCGTAAGTAGAAACATTCGTTATTATTCGGATGAATAGTATAAACTCTTCCTAAGGCGTCGTCTTTTTTAATATTTTCCCATCCGGCAACAATTTTTCCTCGCTTTCTTCTTTCGAACTTGCTATTCTTCCACACATAATATGAAGGAACTTCAGGATATAATAGCGTTTTAGCAAAATCATCAGTTTTGCATAGTTCAAAAAAGGCCAAAAGTGTTGTCTTAGGCGGATTGTAAATTTGTTGCATCAAGTTTGAAGATGTGAAGCACACTCTTTGGCCGTCTTCGAGGTGTACAGCGAGATGGAATATTGCAGGATATCTTTCATGTATCGGGAAAGATAATATTCTCCAGACGGCTTCTGAACTGCTTACATATCGGCCAGTTTCATATGTTGCTATCTCATCTCTTTCGCTTTGTATGGCAAATGATGCCTGATCGCTACCTTTGTTTACATATTTGCAAATATATTTTATAGATTTTACAGAGGTACACATTTCGACGTTAATGTGTGCGCCAAATGTACGCAACAACACTGGGTTATACGGAACCACCCAACGGTTGTCCAGCTCCATGTCTTTTATTTTAACTTTGAAACCACCATCGTCGGAAGATCTTCTTCGATATTTGGGGTAACCATCATCTCCTGTTTGTGTATCGTTTATTAACGATCGAGGATATTTTTTTGAACATTTCCCTTCTTTCATGCATGTTGCGTTTGAGTTATGTGAACCGCAAGGACCATGAATCATGTTGCTTTTAACTATATCATACAGAAGAGGATCCTTTGAGGGATCCGGTATTTCAGCGCTTATAACAGTGTCTATTAAATCTGGTGTAATACGTACTTCTAACCATACCAATATGTGTACATGTGGTAATCCGCGCTTTTGCCATTCTACCGAGTACATGAAGCACCGTGTTTTTCCAAATATGTGGCCTTTGGTTAAAAGAGCCATCAACTTCTTTACTTTCAAATGAAATACTCTGGCAATAAGGTCATGGCGATCATGTGGTTTTTCTGTAGTTAGGAGCTCTTTTGCGATGTCTGGCCATTGTGGATTGCATGTAAAAGTTATAAAAAGGTCAGCTCGACCAAAATGGCGAACATATGTCATAGCGTCTTGGGTTTTTTCATGCATGTACCGAGGGCCTCCTGTAAAAATAGATGGAAGTACTACAATTTTACCAAGCTCCGCTGGATTGGTATCTAATCTTCCGACAGCATCTCTCAAATGAATGTAATTTTCTGATCGTAGTTCTTTTTGGTGGTTTCGTATGTAATTCAACCTCTCTGTTTCAATTTTTGCATACATGTCAACCAGAAATTGACTGAAGAGGGAACGATAACGGATAATGATATTATCTTCATTTTGTCTTATCATAATACGGTATGCGTAAAAACACGCTGCAGATACAGTTTTGTTTTGCAGAGGGCGTGTTGTAATTGGGTCTCGCATAGGTATCTTGATCGCATAGCCATCTTCACCTCTGCAAAACATAAGTGGGTATTGCAAGGTGTCATAAGATCGATGAAGTTCACTTATTCTTTTTAATTTGTTGTCGTGGCTTTGGAGAATGATGTCTCGTTTTTCAAATTGCTGACCAACAATTACAACAGCCACTTCACTACATGTTGGCGCATTAAAACGGCCCGAATGAGCTGAAGCAGGCCGTTTATCGGCATGAATTACAACTTGAAAAGATTCACATTGCTGTGTTAATCTTTCAATGGTGGTTTTTAATTCTTTAACGTATATGTTAACTTCGTGTAGCATTCGTTGTAGTTGCACCACTGAACCTTGTTTTATTCCAGTGAAGTTCTGACATCTTAACTCAGCTTCTTTTTCGGGTTCCCCCACGAAATATAATTGAAGAAATTGAGGATTTTGTTGAAGTGGCAGTAGACTACCAATCAAATGATATACTTGCCCCTGAACCTTAAACGTTGGCATAAAACCGCTTTCAACAACATGAGTAGCACCAAATGAGGTCATTTGAAAGCTGCCATTATATTTACGAATATTCTGCATAAAGTGTTTGTGTTCAGGGTGGTTATCCATTATTAGGCTACGCAGAAGATCAGGTTGGCTTTGAAGTGGTTCTAACTGTACTTCCCCACCATTGCAGCATAACCCTGCTGACTCATCCTTCCACTTTAGAGCATTGCAGTACTTGCATATATGACTCATTTTTCCAAGGTCTGTTGATTTATCGTTTTGATAATTAATATCAGGGTTGTATGCCATTGCCGAATCCGTCTTAGTTCTCCATGGAAGTGACCGTTTTTCTCTATATTGTGATTGAGACATTCTATTCATTTCTAAATTCCTTTGCTGGTAAGTTGCAACCGCAGCTCTGTGAACTTCTGGGTTGTTTTTCTGGTAAGCTGCCACTGCTGATCTGTGAACTTCTAGATTTTTTTTCTGGTAAGCTGCCACTGCTGATCTGTGAACATCTGGATTGTTTTTTGCATATGTTTTTGAAGCGTCTCTCTGTTGTTTCATTCTTATGTTGGCAGTAACTCTTGAGCGACGTTTTCGAGAAGTTTTGTTAGTTTGACGTGATTCACACTGCACGTATGCATCAAAATGGCCTTCCGATATATCTCCAGTAAATTTAAGTCTTCTTACCTGATTTTCCTCACTTCCAAAACTTGTATATAATTCACCGTTGGTGTAAACTTCAAAATAAAACGGGTATATTTGTCCTGCTGCAACCAACTCACAAAAACGACCATATGTAGATGATGAAGACATCTCGCAGGCGTACTCATTGCAATTAGTGTAGTTATTTCCAAAGTTATCGTGAGTCATAATATGATAATCTTCCCAGTTAGCCACCACATGATTTACAATTTCTTCCCGAATTTCTTGAGCAAAGATTTGAGTACCGTACATAAGGTAAGACATAGCTCCAAAAAGGCAGGCCCCATCTGTGTTTATTGGAATTACAGTGTGGGCAATTTTAGCCCCAATTATATTTATTAATTCTGTTTCCATATTATAATATAGTAATCTTGCGGCTATACGTTCAGCTGTGAGTTGAATGTCTCAGAATTCGTTAAAATTGGCACAAAAAGAACCGCGTTTTATTAAGTGCTACAACTTATAGAAAACAAATACAAATGCTGCAATCAGCTGTTTTGTTGAACAACTCTTTGATAAAAGTGAATATAAAGGAAAATGCCTAAAGGTATGCAACAAAAGTGTAATATTCAGTACAGAGTGTAGATAAACGACAAATAAGAAATAAATGCAAAATAAAAGTAAACAACTATAAACAAACAATAATAAGCGGTTAGGCCAGGACGCCAAGGAGAAACTTTCCCCCGTTTACTCGATAATTTAGCAAGTTTCTGGGCTACACTGCAAATAGTACCATACCAGGAGCACTCAATGATAACGTAGCATTCAACTGGCGAAAGAATTTTTGAAATCGGATGAGTAGTTTGCGGTAGCCGCCAAGGGGTAGACTTTTTCCCTTTTTGCCCCTCCCCATCGGAATTTCCGAAAATCCCGTCTGAGCGAACATCTACGTCATAAAAGGAACCAACATGCCAAATTTCAAGGTTCTAGCTTAAGCCGTTTGGAAGGGGGAGATTTTCCCCCTTTTTGCCCCTCCCCACAGGAATTTCCAAAACTCGCTTCTTATCGCGTGCCTACGTCATAAAAGGAACCAAAATGCCAAATTTCAAGGTTCTAGCTTAAGCCGTTTTGAAGGGGGAGATTTTCCCCCTTTTTGCCCCTTCCCGTAGGATTTTCCAAAAATCCCGTCT
The DNA here is from genome assembly GCA_019455685.1 of Philornis downsi. Classification (NCBI taxonomy): domain Eukaryota; kingdom Metazoa; phylum Arthropoda; class Insecta; order Diptera; family Muscidae; genus Philornis; species Philornis downsi. The sequence goes on from JAHXMU010000006.1 coordinate 2,785,023, forward strand.
TAGCGGGCGTCTATGCTAGAGGATGGACCTCCATGCCAAGTTGCAAGTTTCTAGCTCCAGTGGTTAGGGCTAGGCGATGTTGAGTCAGTCAGTCAGTAACGTTATTCTTTTATATATATAGATACCTCACAGATATATTTTTCATCAACACTAATCTACGCTGTCTTGGTGAAATGGAAAGTGAGTTTGCGAATACCTTTCCTTAAGAAAATGTATAATAAACACAAATATCTTAATGATATCACAAAGAACCGGTTACCAAACTGCAATTCCAAGCCAAAAACCTGTTAGGCTGACCATCTGTTGCAATAAGGAGATATGTTAGATCATACTTATGTATACCATCAACCACATTTTTGCTTGCTGTAAACATTTTGTCTTCTGTCATTTCATTCTGTCTTCAGAAGTCCACATACTGTAGGATACTAGACAAGGTCCAAAGGATGGTTAGTCTATGCATCACTGGTGCGCTTCGCACCACGCCATCCAATGCGCTAAATGTAATTTTGTATTTACTACTCCTCGACATACTCGTGGTTGGTATGCAGATTGCCACAGCCACAGCAGGAAGACTAAGTGAGCCATCACAGTGGTAAAACAATGGTTATGGTCACAGTGTAATCCTCAACATGGTGCCTGACATAACAGGCGACTACACTCTGACTGGGTCACTGCCCGACAAGAAGTACCATATACGGTACTTATACCAGATAGAAACACCTGAAAATGTAGAACTTCCGGTACAAGACTGTATGTCGACTTCTACACTGACAACTCAAAATTAAATAAAATTAGCTTTTGGGATCTACTCTAAAGACCTGGGGCTAAGTGTAGCAAGAAGACTACCTGATCACTACAGAGCTTATCAAGTCGAAATTGTGACCATTAATGAAGTGGTAGAATGGCAGAGATATAACGTCCTCACCATGGTGGACATTAACATATTTCACTGACAGTCAACCTACCATTTAATCATTGGATTCTGTCTTCCTGAACACCCGCCCTGAAATGCCGCAGATTTCATAACGAGATGGCTCAGCGCATTTCAACATTAACCTTATGTGAGTGCCCGGCCATACCAAGGAACTGCAGAGCAAACAAGCTGGCAAGACTAGGGACAACCTTACAGACTCCAGTCGAGTTAAAGTCCGTCAGTACGACTCTAGCCACTTGCCAGCTGGGGGAATAATTAGCAGCAAATGGTAGGTGGGTGTTGGTTCGAGGCTGTAATCAATCCTCGCCTAGATCTGAAGCGTTCACACACACTGCTGTCGCTATTAAGACCCGACGTTTTATTAGTTGTGTCCATCATGACGGGACATTGTCTGATTGAAAGACATGCAATACGACTGAAGTTTGCGACTAGTGACTTCTGCTGTGGGGATGAAGAGGAGGAGTCCACAGAAAACCTTCTCTGAAATTGCCCCAAACAGGCGGAGATCAATATTGGACTCTTATTTCTTTAGGGATCTAGGAGATCTGGATGATACGGATGTTGCTCGACTTAAAAGCTTCTGGAGGCGCTCAGAATGGTTCAAGGGGGGGAAATAGGAACATCCATGTCTCCAGTTGCCGTGGTATCATAATGAACTATACTGTCTAAGTGAGTCTGTCTATTCAGACTGCCACACTGACCTAATCTAAGCTATACTTGTCGTAGGTTCCTTCAGAAAAGTTTAATTGCACTGCGATTCTCATTTACCCTCAGCAAACATATTCTCTATTTTCTATATTCCAAAGTATATCCATTCCAGTGCGCGGATATATGGTTTCAAAAAATGTTGCCATTGTAGACTTTCTAGCCCCTCTTCTAGCCATTTTGATTCAATGGCCCTTCAATACTGAGAGTATTAAATAACATAACTTTTTTCTAATATGTGGTTGTGCTAACGAATTTATATTCATAGGTCCATTTACTATATACTCTGCTAAACGATTTATTGGATTTTATGAATACTGCCAAACTTTTACAGATATCCCTTACGTCTCAGTTTAAAGTCGATAGAATATTTTTTTCTTAGTTTGAAACATGTTTTCCTACCAATTTCATTGATTTGTGATTAAATTTGTATGCGGTTATCCAATGTTTTCGGATATTTGAATCACTCAATTTTACGCTTCTCAATTCGCCACCCACTCCAATTCATTTGCCTCTTGGCTGCCAAAAGACCATTGAACTTAGTCACGCACGTTGTTGTTAAGTTGCCTCCCTTCACATGCGGTAATCCTTTAAGGATTGTTTTTATAGCTTTCTCTCCCAAACGAAATAAAATTGTCGCTGCAATAGTTTACATCCTTTCTCGACTTGCCTCCAACATTTTATGTGTTTAGCTCTCATGATTCGTTATCCTAGTCCAGCTCACACACACACATACACACATAGAGGAGGCCTCACGCAGCATAGACACGCACAGACGATTACGTTCTTCTCCAGTTGATGATGATCCCGTAGGGGGGAATGGTAATGTCAGTGTGAAAGTACTCAGCAATAGTTAGAATTCAATTTCGATTTTATATATTCCAAGTGTGTAGCCACAACAATGGCATATTTTAGAGCTTCTGCAGCGCACAAAAAGGAAAGAAGCCAGAAATTGAGCCCCGTTTACCAAATGAAGATGTCGAACAAAAAAATGGAAAGTGAACAGGATGTCCCGTTAGCTGTAGTTGGTCTTTTCATTTTCACTTTGGCTCGTTTTTTATGCCGCACATTCGGCAGTCTTTGATGTTTTAACAGTGATATGGTTAGCAATAATGATGACGACGAGAGAGTCGGGCTGAAACATTGATAGTAACGCTGGGCGCTTCATTACATTGGCGAGGAATATACGGTTAACTACCAAAGAGCGGGAGCGGGAGCAGAAGGCGGATGTCGAGGAAGAGGAGATTGCAGTACATGCGAGGCTAGTTGATAGGAAGCTGTTAACGTTGTCGTTCAAGCAGCAAATGTAAGATGTGATGTCTAGAATTTGTAAACCATAAATTCCATGTGTGTGTGTGTGTGAGTGCACGCACAGTGTGAATGAGGAGATGAGGATGCTGAGTTGACGGATGTTTCTAGAGAATCTTAGACGATGTGTTTATTTGGGGCCAAAATATATGACTTATTTTTCTTTAAAGCTCTAAGAGAGAAAGTCACTAAGTCTTTTCTACATGGCTATGGAGACGCAAGCTCTACAAACTACAATTCATACAGACTCGTAAAGCTATACGCCAACACGAATGAAATGTTGTCCTGTGACACATGTCATATACTATGACTGATGTGGGAGTTAAAACAATCATGCTGGATATTTGCCATGGGAAGCAAAAAGTGTCATTGAATATAAGTCCACACCTCGTCAGCTGGAAATGTTGTATGGAATATGATGAATTGGGGCTAAAGTGGATAACGAAGATCATATAGAGATAATGAAATAATCAACCCCGTTGCAATGTTGACGATTATCCGCTGTCTGTTTTTAGAAGTGTTCCCGGAATATTTCGACCGGCTTCAGAGAGGGTTAGGTTATCTTATTTAGGGATACAGCGGGTAAATATAAGGAAAAAGTCATCGCTATACGTGAGATGATGCGTCTGAAGGAAAAACTGCAACATCAAGGTTGCGTATGAAATGCTGCTTTATAGACACTTTCCTTTATGAAAAATGTGTTTGTGAACGATTTTTAATTTGGAATTTTTCTCATATTCTGTTCATCGGCGTTTTTTTTTATTCTATTATGTCATCACAACTAGATAGAGGAGATGTCCCGGATTAAGACATATGTTCATAGTTAGCAAACGAATTAGGCTTCCGGTTTTAATCTCTGGAACGGCGTCTAGACACAAATCTTATAATACATACTTTCGCTTTCTGCTTTTTTACCATCTTCGATTGATAACAAGGCTCAATTCTTAGCTACTTTTCTGTTTTGTGGACTGTGGAAGTTCCAATATTGTGGTCACACACCGGAAAAATATAAAATCGAAATGGAATTGTAACTATAACAGAGTATTTTCACACCAAACCATGACATTAAATCCGATCGAAATGAAAGCAGTGAAGAAAGGGATACAATTTTGACTCAATAGCAACGATACTCGATAACCGATTCAGACCATTTGATTTTGTTGCAACGAAATGTGATGCCAGCGCTACAGGTCCAATACAACTCTTGTTTTGTGTCGTGGAGTACCTAAAGAAAAATGTGTTCTTTGCAAAAAAACGTTGCAGCTTATTATAAAGTGTACTACAAGAGCGTAGTATGAACGTAGGGCAAAATGTTAGACCGCTTTTCAAATTAAATCAAAGGTAAAATGGAATATTTAAGAAATAAATGTGGGCTGATTACAAATTTGGAGTCAACATTTAGAAATTTAAATTGGCGCATATTCAATTCTGGTGGCGATTCAAAATAATGGGTAATGAAATTAGTATTATGTACATTTCAAAGATTTATTTTTCAATTCGCACCAAAGTGGTTGTTTGCGGAAATATGTGTATTTCTCCAACTTTTTATTCTTTTTTTTTCTAAGGACGAATTTTTAATAATCCAACTAAAAGTTACCAATATTCATAACATAGCATATCATCGTCATCATTTAATGTTATTGTTTGCGAAATTCTGCTTCATTATTCAATTTGATCCTATAACTTAATTCCGCACTGTTAAGGTATCTTCTTAGCTCCCATTTTTTTATTAATTTTGAAAAATCTAACTAAAAGTTACTAATATTCATAACATAGCACATCATCATCATCATCATTTAGTGATATTTGCAAAATTCTGCTTCAATATTTAAATCGATCCTATAACTAAATTCAGCACTGTTAAAGTACCTCAGTAATTGTTGTTGTTGTTGCGGTCACTGGAAGAAGTTGTGCATTGAATATAGCACACTTGTGCCTCGACTCACTAAGTTATTGTTTTTGACTAATGAGAGCGTTAACGCTGTGTTTTCGCATACGTAGAGTAGAGGTCGCAGTGTATGATTTGCAAAGCAGCGGATTACTTTTGGGATCTCCCCAAATATGGAAATTTAGAACATATTTGTGGCGATTTGCACATAGCTTTTGCTGCTTTAACACTCTTTTTTTTCTTGACTACGGAATAGACAAGATCAACGATAAGTACTCGCATATCTGAACAGCTAAATGAAAATGATGTTTGCAAATCTTTGGCTAAATTACATATAAATAGTGTTTATTTTTATATAAACAAAAAAAAAATGAATTTATAGAAAACAAAAAAGATTGACTTAAAAAAAAAAGCAAAAAAAAAAAAAAAAGGAATAATCGAAACATTGTTGGGATTGACTTCAAAATAATATGAATCGGAACTTGTTTTCCAATAAACAGCAATAATTTTTACATCATTATCACGATTAAAATTCAGCGTGACTGAAGTTTCCCTGTCAGTTTTTGGAATTTGGTGTAAAAGTTCTATAGAATTACTAATCCATTTAAGGAGGTTGAATCCTTCTTTTCTTAAAACGGTACAAAAGTTTCAAAGATGAACCATTTTACCGTGACAGAATTCGGCCTTTGCCAGAAAAATGGGAAAAAGTAGTAGTTAGCGATGGGCAATACTTTCAATAAATCATTTGCGACCATGTTTTCATAATAAAGTTTTATTTTTATAAAAAAAAATAGCGAGAACTTAGTTGCACACCTAATATGTGCATACAAAGACATTTCCAATTTTCTTCAAAAGTTACAATTTTTCGAATTTCTTTAACATGAAAAAAATTTGAAAGTTTAAGCGGGACTGTAAAACAGCTCACATAAACATGTGATTAACGATTTTTTCGAATTGTAAAAATATTAGAACTTTTTAAGATACTTCAGATTTCTTTCACATGCTTGGAGGATTTGAATTGTCCACCTTTCTGCAATGGATATTTTTATTTACGTGATTTTGGTAGTTTTTTTTTTGTCTCAGTATTAGTTGAAATTGGTTCCAATCAATTTCTATCGTACGCCCAAGATTGTTATAGAAAATGTGTTTATTACGCTGAATGTATTTGTTGGTGAGCAGGACGTTTCCGACTTACATCTGGGTCATGAACCACATGTGAGAACTACAGATTATGACTGAGACCTCTTGGCCCGAGGAATAGACATCCTACTTGCGAGTTGGCTCGCGAACTGCGAGGTTACCTGAACGATTTTTGGCTGGGTGACAAACTTAGAAACAAATTCCGAGCTGAGACCCAAAAATAGTCCCGAAAGGAAGAAACAAACCTTTTTTGTTTCGTTGTAATTATTCCATTTCAAAAATTACCGGCACATTTATCTCAGACACATCTTATTTTGGCTGAGACACATGCCAATTCTTCAACGGACACTTTTTATTTTGTTTTAGACACCTTTCCTCTAACAATAATAAGTTTGGAGATACCACTACGATCTACTCCACTGTCTGTATGATGTATGAGCAATTGCTATTACGGATTGGGTAGTTCTACGAACCTACATATAAACGTGGCAAATCATCAGTGCTTTGTCGGCTACCGGAAATGGGCAAAGAACTCAATATGTGCGTGCGTGTGCATCAGCAAATGATTACTTTTCTTCCTTTACGTATCCTTGTCCTTCCACGGCATGTTGCAACATATACTCACACCAGCTCCTCTGGCATTACTCGCATTTCAATGGCTGCTGTAACTTACAGTGCACTTAAATTTTTCTCAATTTTATTGAGGTTTCTTTTAGCAAATGTGAAATGAAACGTTTTAATAAAAATCCTCTATGTTTGTAACACATAACACTCGAGCTGAAAGCGAAATAGGTAAACTGCAGCAAATGAAATTGATGCAACATATAGAGAATTGAAGAAGATATAATAATAAGATTTTTTAGCTTATCTATCCCTTAACCCCCAACCCCCTTAAAGCTCCATGTTACCATTACCAATTCGAAATATTGATTTCAGGGCGAAATGTAATTGGAATCTAACCTGCTCATGAAATGGAGATGAAAATATCGAATAGTCTGAGCACGTGTAAATGACAATATCACCAGGCAAGCAAGCAGCAGTCAACCATATGATAAGAGCTCGTAATAACAATATGAGTATTTGTGGCAAAGCAGAAAAAAAGTACGCTCAACTTTAATTAAGGCTTATGATTACAATGCCACACAATACACCCCACCGCCGACAATGCCACACGATAAAACTGAACTCCCCTTTACCCATCCTTTTTGCTTACACATCTAATATGAGTTTCGTCATTTGCCACACCAGGACATTCAATGCCACACGTCCCAGTCGTTGTCATCACTGATGGCGGATGAAGAGAAAAGAGGAGGGAGAAGAAGAAGCCACTGTTAAGTCGTGTGTAAAATTTTAAACAGTATCTCTCTCACCTCAGAAAACAGGAGGAACAGGGGGGATACGAATGAATATTAAAAAATCATTAATAACATTACATTTGTTGTTGCAGCCCTTGTAATCATACAACGCGGTAAACACGCCCAATATCTTAATGAGTCTCTGAGCAAATGTACCAATACAGCCGCACACACACACACACGTGAATGGGAAAAATCTTCAGTTGATCAAGGATAAGACCAATTATACAAACAAAACGTTACCACTTGGGGGTAGTGACATAACAATTAAGTCCTTGAAACAAGTGATAAGTGAAATTATATCAATTACAGTGGTGGAAGGTAATTGAAAGGGTACCTGGTTCCGTAGTGTTTAATGGATTTTAAGATGAATAATCAAGGATTTGAAAATGAATGTGGTTTGGGGATTAACGTACGCGTCTGCGTGCATATGGCAGGTGGTTCGGAGCGGAGGCCCAGCGATTTAGCTTCATTTGAGAGGTGATCACCTTGACGTACAAAAAAATATTTCCAATAGTTTGATAACCGGCAAATATAACATAAACTGGCATTTAGAATCGTCACTGAGTAGAAAGGCCAATTTCAGTGATTCTTGTAATAATGGAAGTCGTGGATTCTGCACAGAGGAAAATAAGAAAAACACTGACGAAATTTAGGCAGCAGGCTGCTGTTGAAAGGGCAATATTGCCACGTAAGTTGGGCGGACAGGAAGTAGTGAATATAAAAAATCAACATTACAGTCAGATTCATAAACTCAGGGAATTCTTTTTCTCAAGTGCAACGGAGATTTGCAGGTACTCGATATTGATAAATCTGGACGAGAACCACACACCACTGAAACTTTTATCAGTAAATTTCGCACCTCTGGAAAATCTGGTTAGTGATGCCGATGTAATTGAGCAATGGAAGCATAAGGCCATACATGGTAGATTTCCACGTCAATTGGAATTAGATGGCGTGGATAGAGATGCATCAACAATATGTTTTCAATATGGCCAACTGTTCCCGGAAATAGAAGCGTTTTAAGGGCCATACAGGATGGGATAATGCATACCAGGCATTAGAGACTAGTCATCCTGCATGAGGACATTGACAGCAGATGCGGACTATGTGATCAAGATGCAGAGACTACAAACCATGTCATTAATGGATGCTCTGCAATGGCAAGTACAGCATATCTCACGCGCATCAACGTGGCAAATAAAATCCATAAAGCCAATTCCTGGAGAAAAAGTTTCCTTATTACAAGTATTAGCCTGAGGAAGTACTCATAAGTCATAATTACAAATTACACCGGGATCGTACTATGTCGACTGACAGGGCAATTTTTCCGAATAGGCCAGACGTTGTTTGGGTAGATAAATGCGAAAGAGTTGGATATGTCATAGATGTTGCAATACCTCTTTCTGAGAACATCAGTTGAACGGTATCAGAAAAAATATCCAAATATGCTGACCTGGCTCTCGAAATAAGGCAAAGGGAACATCTTAGTATAATCTCGTAATAATCTCTAGTACCGGAATAGTGATGTGTGGTGAAATTCACAAAATATCGAAATCGGTAGCTCTGGAAACGTGCAGATTCATGAGAATGGTTTTGGGATGATTGTGTGAGAGACAAAAATAATAGTAAAGCGAGCGATGAAGTGCGTAAAAAAAGTCACTGAGGAGCAAATACTGTTGTAGTAGCTCCTGCTAGTTAAATAGAAGCTAGTAGTTAAACTTCCTGTTCCCTACCCAGTCTTAGTCTCTCTACCACGAAGAAGGCTCTGACTGTGAGGCAGTGAGTATTACACCAACCCTTCGTCTCATAGTGTTCACCTGATCCCGTCACGGAACAGGAATCTTCATTGTCTACTAGCGATTTTATCTATTAATTATAATATTATTTAGTGTAAGAATTTAAGAAAAAATGAAGAGAAAACAGATATTCCATGTCTCGAATCCTTCTTTATAAATTGTTTATAAATTAAATGTAACGGGCTCCTGGATACCGCTGAGCATACCTCAACTATGAGAAAGAGAAACTCGTCCTACTCTAAGAATAAAGATGTCTAAATATGAGAGAGTTTCCCATTTGCTCTTAATGATCTAAAAGGAAATTTTTTTCTCTTTCTAGGGAAAATGGGCATAGGAAATTGAAAAAGTATGATAAAGTACAAATTTAGAAGAAAACATGTTTTTGGGACATACAATGGTTTGAGACTCGACAAAATTTTTAATAATTATGGATCTCTATAATTAGTGATACGAAAGACATAAGATGTTTGGCGCATTTGTTGAGGAGGATATTGGTTTTAAGACACAGAGTGATCCATGAAATTTCAATATTAATTTCAACCATTGTTGAGAGAAACTTTTCCGAGTTTCATCTTATACGAACGATAACCGTTTTTAGAGCTATTTAAAGTTTTGGAGTTTATACAAAAAGCAAAAAAAAAAATCTAATCTGGAGTAATAAGACATCTGTTGAAGCTACAGAGTTGTTTTTGACCGAAAACTCCTACATTGTAAAATAAAAAAAAAGTTGTCTGATCAAAGAAAAAATGATTTATATTAAAAATTTGTTTAATTGTGATGAAACCACAGAATCAAACTTTTGAAGTATGTTTCAAAAAATTCTAAATTTTTTATTGTTTTCCCAAAGCCTACTGTACCGGATAAATTTAAAAGTTTTTGAATGTTTTGAAAAGGTAATTTAAGACACTTCAAAATGAATTATGAACCTGTTGGTCTACAAAAGCTGTTTGTGGACTTGATCTCTCTGTATATGCAGCAAAATTCGCTTATCTGAGACGCGATCTATCATCGTCATTATCGGTAAGAAACGCCAAACAAAATCCATCACTATTAGTCGAATTTTGGGCTACAGCGTCGCCTGGTATGCAGCATCCATTTCCTCGAATGAGATGCAAACCGAGAACATCCTCCTTCTCAAAAATAATTTTAAAGTCCTGGTCAGTAAATCAGTCGTTTGTTTTCTCAAGTCCTAGTTAAATTGAGCAGGTACTAACGTGGACGATTTGCTGAGAGGCAAGAGACTCTATAATTTTCATTATAAGTCAAGGTCATTAACACCTCAAATTCCTCTTCTACTCATAATATTGCTTTGAATGTTGAAATTTGAAGGCCCGGAGAAGGTGATAATGGTGAGTACAAAGATGGTAATATGAGTAGGAGAGAAAGAATATTGGAAATATTTACAAGTATGTGACAAAAAATAATAATGTGATCTGGAAAATAACTAGCGCAGTGGGCGAATCAACTAATCGACGCCGCTAAAAAGTAATCTAACCAATTAAGAAACACATCCGGAGGTGTTGCAGGTTCGATTCCTTGCTGAAACAACACGTCTTATATAAATATTGTTAAAAATCCAGAAATAAAAAATTTTATTAGGAAGTTGCTATGGAATTAAGTTTTACTTATAAAATTCTCATTGTCGAAATTTATATCAATCCTATAACAACAATTATTGTCAAAAGCAGAGACCGTCATCGAAACGAAATCAAAGCAGAGAAAAGCTTTCATTTGTTTCGGTTTCTGGCATTCTAATCAAAAATTTGTATAATTTTGATGCAGGCTCGGAAAATCAAATCAAAATTGTATTAAATTCAGTTTCTGCCTTATTCATCCTAAACAAAAATGTCAAATGATTTTGTTTTCGATTCATGTACCAGAAGTTTGATCCTGAATCAGTTAATGAAAATTTGGAAATATTCAATTCAAAAACATGAACAAAATTTTTCAAAAGCTGTGAATATTTGTGAGAGTCTTTAGATATAAGGCTCAGTACTCAAAAAAATATATCCGAAACACTTTTATCTCTTAAAATTTACTTTGTGACTTTTTTTGAGTGAAGGAAATGAAAACAATATCAGGTTTTATTTCTAATTCAAACTAAGCAAAGAAACTACATAAAACAATAGGTTTGTTTAGGACTCCAGAATCAAAATATCTGCTTATTTATGGTTGCGTTTCAAGTAAGAGACATATCCAGTTTGTTTCGAGTATAAATTGAACTTATGATGTGCACTTAGATAGAACTGCAAAGTCAAATAAAAAAGGTAGCTGAACTTTCTTGAAGTTCGTTTGACATTTTTAACAAAATTAAGCATTCTTATTCTTCAAAATCGTATTTGTTAGCAAGATATATGTGGTATGTTTGTATATCAGTTACATCATACTCTCTAAACATCTTCTGGACAGACAGGGCACAGTATTATTTCATTCAACGTGTTGGTCATCTAACCCTTTTATATTTTAAACTAAATAATGATAATTTCCACACATCAATTAGTAGATTTCTATGGGATAGTGGAATAATTATGCACAAATTTGGGATTTTGCAATATTTGAGTTTCAGCGCGAATTAATTGAATTCTCATAACACCGGATCATAGGCAAATGACATTCAAATATCTAGACGTCGCACAGCTGAAATTTAATTTAAGGAAAAGATGAAGAGGAGCGTTGTATTCGCCCAGCTGTTATTTTCCAAGTCGCAACCAAAACAGTATTCGCTTTGAAGTGAAGCATAACATAAACGATTCGCCTGACTCTAAGGTGATCTTTAGACCTTAGATTGGCAGGCAAGCTAAATGTTTGACAGAAGATATTGCTGACCTGATCAAACTAATCCTATATCAAACAAAACAGTTTTGATTTATTCAAAGCAAGAATAACGTATCGTAGCAAAGTACAAAGACAAGATTGACAGACTTGATACTGCCATCAATTCTATATTTAAGATTCATGAAATTTCTTTCTATATTGACTTCAGAGAAACGAGAAATTGTTGAACACATATGGAGTGCCTGTGGTCGAAAGCCAATGACAGGGAATGACTTTTGGTTGTCCAGGCATTTCTGTCGCTCCAAGTAGCTTTAGAAAAATTATTGGCAAGCAACGAGTACCGTTGTCAGTTAAGAAGTATTTTCGAAATGAACAGGATACCACACAAATGCCGAAATGAAACTCTACTGGAGTCAGTCTTGTAAATTGAAATCGTACAACTATTGAATCAAAAATTTTGTTAACAAAAATTTTCCGCGAAAAGAATTTAGTTTTTTCCATTGGTAAACGATGCCGTTGTAAACACAGCAGTATTCTGTAGCATTTCGTTAAGCACACAAAAAGAGAATCAGAATAACACACGCACACACACACACACGTACGTTTACATTATATGTACAATGCAGAGGATTCAACGTTACTGGCATCAGTTTGAGAGAAACCAATAATGATGATTGCTTTCTCGTTTCGGCGCTTTCTCCCTTTTGGTGATTGTTTCAATTTGGTTTAATTCTGATCTCCTACAAGAAGCTTTGGTTTCTATCGATCAGTATTGGCACCCTACAATGCGACGACAAGGCAAGTAAACGATTGATAGATCAGAAGTCAATCAACAACATTTGGATAAATATATATTTAATATAATAATTGCACAAATTGAACAAATTCCAATTTAAAGAATTGTATTAGTTTGATATTTAGATACCTAAATACTTGTTTGATTAATGGATTAATTAAAATTTAGGTTAATGTAAACAGTACAAATTTAATTTGTTTGTTAACGCCAAAGGCTTACAGGATTCGTAGTAAATTTTGCTTAATTGCATTTGTATTTATGTTGTTTTCTTTCTGACCACTTTGGCTTGACTTTGAAAGTAAGTAATACAAATTGAACAGAATAAATACAAAACGGGGTGGCACGTGTACATATGTTCTCATGTCCGTATGCTGTGTACACAAATGTTGTCGAACGTTCGTTCGCTTTTGTATCCCAAAAAAAGGATACACATACTCTCCTACGCTCGCACAGTCCCATACATACATATACATACAAATGCTAGCAGAGTGTAATAGCATTAAAATTGTATAAAAATACCAGTTTGTTGTATTGTTCGGCGAGTGATTTCATTGTGTTGTTCAATCAATTCAATATATCATCAACGTTTTGTTACAAAAAAAAAAGGACAAAGAAAGCCAAGCTCTCATACATTGGAGTACAAGGAGCGTGAGGAAGGGAGATCTCTTACGCACTTACTACCATTGTCTAGCAAACGTTTGCAAGAGCTTTACCACAGCGACAGTGGGGAAAACCCACATAGGTGTGCAAGAAAATTTGGCCTTTGCTGGGCTTTTAGGCAGATGTAAGATTAAGTTAACGCTTGGTTACAGGATCTACGTTTTAAGGCATGATTTTGGGTTAATAAGTGAGTTGTTTCAAACACTGAGATATATAAGGCAAAAAATTGTCTGCCTCGACAGTGGGAAAACCAACATATTTATACAAGAACATTTGAAATTTGCTAGACTTTTAGGCAGATTGCAGGGTCTATGTTTTAAGCTGTGATTTTGGGATGACACGTGAGTAGTTTCAAACACTGAGATATATAAGGCAAAAAATTGTCAGCCTCTACAGTGGGGAAAACCTACATAGTTGTGCAGAAAAATTTGGCCTTTGCTGGGCTTTTAGGCAAATGTAAGATTACGTTAACGCTGGGTTACAGGGTCCACGTTTTAAGCTATGATTTTGGGATCATAAGTGAGTGGTTTCAAAGACTGAGATATACAAGTTAAAAATTGCCAGCCGTTGTTGCTTATTTCATAAGCCTAAAAAGCCCTGTTTTGGCATTGATTCGTATGAAACTTTCTCCCCCACATTTATTGACAATTTTATTACAGTGTGGCCATCTTAAATTGATAACATTTAGCTTATACGTATAGAGTAATCCATTACAATCCTATGTCGAAAAAGTATGCTGAAACTTGTGGGATGTTCTTCATAAATTCTTCTTCTTCACAAGTTAGGATAATTAAGAATTTGACTGTCATTTTTCACCATTAGCTTATAAATGAATATTGATGATGGAAAATGGGAATCAATTCGAATTTGGATTCTTATTTACTTAAGAATAACCATAATTCATCCCAAAATTTTCCAAAATTTCCCAAAATATTATACTTCTGACCTACGGGCAAGTATTTAATGGTAATGTGGTCAGACATCCCTCTGGTTGTAGCTAAAGTGCGAAGGTAACATTCAATATCCAACTTTTTTTACCACATTAATGCGCGAAGGCAGCGTGTTTTATATAAACATTTTTAAGAAAATACTAGAGAAAGGAAAGAAGTAGCACAAGCGTTATGAGAACCATGATTTACAAATATCCACTTGAAGTCTCCGGAATCTTTACAGAGTAAGTAACCGTTTAACCCCGTGACAGAATCTTTACATTAATGTATCGTTTGGCACAAAGACAATGTTGACAAACTTTTTATTGCTGTCAATGCTAAATTCAAGATCGAAACTTGAAATTTCTCACTAAAGGCTACACTTTCTATATTGACTTCAGAGAAAAGAGTAATTGTTGAGCACAAATGTTATGTCTGTGGTCTAAAGTCAATGACAGAGGAGGAGATTTTAATACCAGAATATGGAGAAAATGTAACTTAGCCCAACAATCTATAAATGCAATCTGCATAGTAACACCTCCCAAAACGGGTTCTGGCTGATTAGTTTTGCAGCCGCAGTCGAAACAGAAAAGTAGCAGAGTACAGGTTTTAATGCAATAGAAATTTGGTTAGTAATGCGCAGTGTTTCCTGAAATTATGCAGTAAAGAGTGACAAATATTGATTGCTGGCGAACAAGATGAGAGCAAAGTATCAGAGCCATGCCTCATGTCTGGTACGGCAGGAAAGGGTTCAATTTGACATATATTTACCTCAAGGGATTTATTAAATATAAAAAAAAAAAAACGGTAGTGCCTGGCATTTGTTTCCAGAATTTATTAAAGATTATACCTTGCAGTAAATACAGGCTTATGCGTCAAGCCAAATTCGTCTTACACGTATGGAGAGAGAACAAGAACTGACTTTAGCAAATCAAATTCTCTAATAGATCAGTAGACATAAAGCTTACTTTGAAACACTCAATCTCATTACCAGTTAGTACTTTACATGTAAACATCTCAATTGCACTGGTTATGACAAATTTAGGATTTATATCTAAGAATTTGCAAACGTCGGTTCCGGGAATAAACACCTTAAGAATAACAAAGTTCGTTGGGCGTTGATGAACTGCTGGCAGAAGTATTCAAAACCGGCGACGAGATGTAATTGCTTCAGCTCCGTTCAGAGTATTACGCCCTATGAATTAACTGTCGCAGAATCGATCTTTTTATCCTTCTTACAACGTTCTGTCAAGTTGGAGGAGACTCAAGAAAAATAGATCAGCTAATACTATTTTTTCGTTGAATACCTTGAACCATGACAGGATAAAATTGTGTGGATTCATGACCAAGTATGTTATGTTACTGTAAATTTTGCACGACTTTGTCAGATACCACTGGTCGACCCAAAGTTTTCAGTGGAGATAGGCGAAGGTTATACTGAGCCGTTTTCTACTAGACACAGACTGGTCGGTAGTCTACCAGGCTACCTTTTTAACATACGTAGTTATGTAAAAGATGACAAGGAAAAGTGCAGTGAATAGAACGAAGGTGGAATTTTATGTTTATATGCTTTTGTTTCATTTTCTCTAATTTCATGTACTTTTGCAATCAGGGAGCGATATGTACTTGTTTTTGTACAATTTGTTCAAGAGAAAGTAGGAAAAAAATTGCATTCAAATAGTGTCGTTAATTGTAGAAAATATTTGCAAAACCAAAAAAAAAACGACATTACAAAAACTGCATAAAATTCCATTACTCGGAAACGGGGTGTCCAACCAAGAAAATAACTTCTGTCTTGTTAGTTTCTAAGAGCAGTAGGGGAGATGATATCTTTCATATGGTGTCAAAAATTACTACAAAAATGCTGAAATAACAGTAGCTGAGATGCAAATGTGCTCTTGCCTCAGAAATATAGCATTCAAATTTATATTTAGTTTCATTTTCAGTTTAGCGTGTTTTGGTGATTGTTTAATTTGATGTTTTTGAAAAATCCGAACTTTATCATTTTAGCGATAGCACTCTCTGATTCCATGATAGAGTGTTGTTTCAGTCATGAATATAAGCAGACGAAGAAGTAGAAGATGATTGAATGCAGCTTAGGCAAATTGACTGTTGTTGTTTTTCCTGAACCCTGTTGGAAATTTCTAGAGTAGGTTGTGGACTGTATTTTTGGGATGGATGTAATCTTTCTGTACCGCTGACAAGGTAAGTCGACCTGCTGATGAATGTTATGGTGCCTTTAATCATGTAATTTCTCTAGAGATTTGAGAAATTATTTGTTTGTAGGGTTTGAAATAAAAGAAATTAAGTAATTAATTTCAATTCATTGTAAGAAAATTAGGGAAGCTGTAATGCTTACCGCTTGAACTACGTAGAGTAACAACCTTTTGGTTTCATTTTTATGGTAGTTACAAGTGTAATTTCTGGATTTCGTTAAATATTATCTGACATGTTTCTTATGAACAATTCACAATATGTTTAGCCCAAACAGAGCAAAAAGGGTAACATAAAGTACAATTTGATTTAATCAAACATTAGGTACGTTCATGGAACGTTTGCAAATTCATTTTAAATTCATATTTAACAAGTTTTGGCAAACAAAAAAAAATGAGTATAAACATCATGTTTATACAAGTCATTTGTATTTTTGGATTTTTTTTTCACTTGAATGAATACTAAATACTCACCGCAGTTTTCAGTTCTTCGTCAAAAAATTGCGTCATTGTATTTATCTAGTTTATATAGTTTAAGTATCTTCCATTTCACACAAGTGGTTAAATTTAACCAGAAATAGTTTTTCTATTGTTCGATTGCATTACCTTAATCTCAAATATTTGTTATAATCATTTCTAATTCAAATGTAGTTGTGTGTTTGATTACTTTGGTGCTTTACTTGAGCGAAGAAAATTAATTTAACAAAACCTACCTAGGAAGAAGCAATTGACGTGCTGCAAATTCTGAATATTTGTTGCTGAGTAATCAAGGGAATTCTTCTCATTCTATTCTCCACTATACTCTACTCTAATCTACTACTTCTACTCACTGAAATCAACAAATATGTAAGGAAAATATTGTTCAAGTAATACAGAGGATTGTCGAACAGAATGTAAGCAGTGCACCATGAATCTCTGAACAGATATGTGGTTATGTGTACACGTATTGGCAATATTCAGTTTTGAAATAGTAGACTTATTTTTTCAAAATAACCATTTTGGCTTCGGTTAACCGCAATTTTAAAAAGTTACAGAAAGCTATTAAAAATGGCTAATGAAAATTATCACAAATTGGTACACTAAAGTGACATCATCGGGGAGAATGATAAATTATAACTCAACGCAACCAAAGCCTATGATTATTAACACGGCAACGAGTTTTATAACAAAAATTCTGCAATTGAGTGACAAACAATATGAAAAAGGTAATATTGACAAAATAACAACCATTTTAATATGCAACAATTATCCACCACCAATCATAGACAATCTTCTAAAAAAAGTATCAACTTCGAAAGAAAGAAATAATCAAGAGAAAAGCAAAAATTTTTACAGTGTACCATACATTCCACGACTAACAGAGAACAGATATCTAATGAGAGTGGTGAACAAAGAGGTGACTGCGATGGCCTACAGATCAAATGAAACTCCCCACACAATGTTCTCAAGAACAACAACAAAAACAAACAAACTTGAAGACAACGTTGTGTACGACAAAACGTGCGATGGGAACGAAAGCGACGACTGCAAGAAGGTGGGAACAACAAAACGAAAACTTGGAGTAAGGTTAGCAGAGCACAAAGCGGATATTAGGAAGAGGAAAGAAATAAATGCGCTGCCTCAACATGCAACAGAGTATGGACATATGATAAACTTTGACAATGTAAAAATATTGAACAGAGAGAAGAAAATGAATACGAGGCACACTTTAGAAAGTTTAAGAATGCAACAAAGAATAAATATGCGTGTCAATACTGAAGAGGACAAAGACCGGGCAAAACTGCAATATTCCGTTGCGATACTTTAAAGAGTTAAGTTCTGTGATATTCGTTATTAAGTTGTAGACTATGATTTATTCATATTCTGGATCATTATTTCTATTATTAAGTTATTGTGTTGTGCTGTCCAGTTATTCAGTAATATAGGATGATTTTTTCATCGTTTTTTTTTTTATCGAATAAAACACTCAATGTTGCATCATATTTTCAAATTTTTTACTGGAATCGATAAATTGGTCTTTGCCATTTAATTTTTAAAGATAATTTCACGTTAATGTTGTCCGCGGCTCCGCCTCGAAATGTCCATTCGGAAAATCCAATTTGTCGTCGCTTTTTTGAGCACTTATCCTGTAAAGCTTCAATAGTGTTCGGCTTGTCCACATAGACTAACGCCTTGACATAACCCCACAAGAAGTAATCAAGAGGCGTTAAATTGCAAGATCTTGGGGGCCAAATCAAGAGATAAACTACTCACCAAATTCATCCCTCAACATATCTATTGTTTCACAAGCAGTGTGGCAAGTTCGACAAATGTCAACTCAGCAAATTGGGCAACCTTGTGGTTGAGTAACACTTGCCCAATTGCTGAGAATGACGACGAATTGACATTTCACGATCGTCATTAACACTGATCGCCACGGCTGCAGTATTTTCTTCGGTACGCACTTTACGCATGCGATTCGATGGTTTTATGTCCAACAAAGTAAATTTGGTGCGAAATTTGGAGATAACAGCACGAATTATTGATTCAGCAGTTTGATTATGACGACCATAAAATGGTCTTATCAAACGATGCACGTTTGTTAGTCTTTCCATGATGAAATGGCAGAGTATACTGTACACTTTTCACTTGACGGAGGACATTTGGACGCCATTACCAACCAGTGCTGCTAACCTGAAAAACTTAAATCTTAAAAAATCACCCTATTTAAGTAATTGCCACTACTAGTAAAACAGATTGTAAGTTGAAAACAAAAAACACTAAAAATCATACATAACATATTTTTCACACAGGAATTTTCAATAAAAGTGTTTTTCCTGATGAAGTTGGAAAAAAGTCAACGAAACGTTGAAAAATACATTATGAAATAAATTTATTTTATTTGCATCAGAGAAAACTCTGACCAAGAATAGCCCGTATAAACACATAAAAAGGGAGAAACAGTATTTGGTCACTAACTCAACTAACTCGATTGGTAAAATTAATTTGGTGCCCCCAAATTCAAGTTACAAAGTAGTGATTGTTGCTAGCAATGCAGTGATGGTCATGATTTGCGGAGTTTGGTGGCGCCTACTGCCAGTTTGATACCTGTTTCACATACGTCGAATATTAGAAACGACGTTTTCAAAATTGTTCTTAGGAAATAGTATGGTTTACATAGCAATTTTCTAATTGTTTGGGATTGTGATTATGATAAATTGCCGGTTGATTAGAGTTATATTGGCAGGATACCACAAAAGCTTGCTCTACTCTTATACTGCTTTCACAATCGCCAGTAACTGGAGGAACAATCTTCCTCATATGCCCATCTAATTCCACCCACTGTGCCTCAGGCTAAAGGAACAATATGCATAAAGGTACAAATGAGTATACAAGCAGTCATTGTATTGTTCATTTTGAAGTACTTTTATGTTTTCCCTGTAGGAGAGTGTATGTGCGTGTCAATGATTACACCCAGTAGACTGTATATGGGGGGTCATACCCTGGTCAAACAAAAGGATTTTTCCACGTTTCCTGTATAAAACAAGCAACATAACTGGGTAAACATACGCTTAATATGAACTGGGTCACATAAGTATGATTGTTATACCTACTTAAATCGTTTTACGCAACAACATTTACTGCTCTCGCACGAGGTGGAGAGTGGCGGGGAACTTAAGTCAATGGGGCTCAGAGTGCCAACATAATTTTCATATTGAACTTTGGTCTTAACGTTTAAATCCACCGGCATAACTTGGTTTATTACAGACGCGCTAACCAAACATATTGGGAAAGGGCGGAAAGTGCACGTCGGTTGACGTCCGTCTGTTTTGTATGAATGGCAGTTTGTGGCACTAAAGAATTAACATTTTCTGACCGTTCGCCGTCGACACTCGAGCGTTGTGTTGTTCTGTTCACTTACCGCATATTGAGCTATAAATGACCTTAATTTGTTTCACAAAAACCACGCATTTGATATGCAAGCAACAACAGTAACAGGACCAGCATGAAAAGACCATCCAACCGATTGGCCAACCGACAGGCTGACCATCAACAGCAAACGACAATGGCACATTGGACATGGAAATGTGGTCGATACAGTTGCCTGCCTCAACAATTCCTCATCGTTCGCCTTCCCTCCGTTCCCTCTTCCTTTGGCAGAATACGAATTTTACGAATTGTTGGCGAAATTAAAGGATATCGCTTTTTGCGAAATTAATCATACAATATAATCATTTAATATTCGAATATTGGTAATAAATCATAAATGAGTTATATGAGTAAAGTTTGATAAGCAAATTGTGAAATTTTTTGAAAACAAAGTGAAAAATAATTTGATCTTCGACTACAATACAATGAGCAAAATATCCTATGACTATGTTATGATGTTAATGAGCACAATTCTGCGAATGTGAAAGGATTGTAACAATTGGTGAAATGAAAACTTGAGTAACTGAAGGCATAGGTAAAGAGTATCATGATGTTAGAAATATACTCAAATTGTAGAATTTGATTATTCTATGGAAAGTCCATTTGAGGTACTGGTGTACGTCCTAACCTATTTGGAACTAAAAGAGTAAGACAACCAGGGAAGGTGAAGCAATCGCCTTCGAAGTGTTCATGGAAAGCAGTATCTGTGAAAACAAGAAAATATGTGGTCTGTCCGAAGGACAGCCTGTGTGCTTTGTGGTATAGAAACTCAAAAATATTTGTCGTAATGAAGTTTACACCCACGGATACACGGAAATTCATCGACATACACACTTTTCACATAGAAGAGAGTCCACGTGAATATTTTTGGTACAGAAGAGTATACATAAAGAAATATATGGGGTGGATCGAAAAGTTCGTTCGGTTTTTAAAAGAAAAAAACTCAGGTGGTTTTTGTGACAAAAGTGTTCAATTCGATTTTTCACTTCCTTGTCATTGTGGAAATTCAAATTCTTCAAGTGGTTGCTCAGACTGCGAATT
Organism: Philornis downsi; assembly: GCA_019455685.1. Classification (NCBI taxonomy): domain Eukaryota; kingdom Metazoa; phylum Arthropoda; class Insecta; order Diptera; family Muscidae; genus Philornis; species Philornis downsi. The sequence goes on from JAHXMU010000006.1 coordinate 2,806,475, forward strand.
TGAAATGATAGTCGGACGGGGCGAGGTCTGAGGAGTACGGTGGATAAAGTAAAACTTCCCGCACATGCTCTGACAGTTTGTGATGGGTCCACAAGATAGTGTGAGTCCTCGGGGAGAGAGTGAGGTGAAAGAATGAGGTACCTACTCATCGAGATTGCTCACAAATCCGACCTGTTTTATGACCCAGTGAACGGTTGAGACTAATTTTTTGATTATTTTAGCTATTTCCATAAATGTTGCACGAGGATTAATAATAATTAAATACCTTACCTCCTCGGAAACAATTTCTTTGGCATAATATGCCTAAAATGCTCTTTTTCGATCATTTTTTTCCAGTTTTTAAAATGTTTTTTTTTTTTACCGCTATAACCACTCACGACTAGAACGACAACAAAAGTAAACAATAGCAAACAGTTTAGAGAAGGGGTTGGGGGAGGTTATGATGGTGTTTGAAAGAACTCAACGTCATGACAAGTGACGTATTGTGAACTAACGAATTCACCGAACGAACTTTCCGAACAATCCATTATTTTTATAGGGTATAATCTTGGATTAATTGCATTGCAAATCATCAAGTTTAATGAATGATTTTAAGTTGGGAGGAATTCCAAGAGCAGCTCTCAAAGAAGCTAATTAATCAATCATTGTAGTCGTAGCACTGTGACTCAATATTTTCTAAGCTTTAATAAAAATTATGCTTACTTGCTGTTACATTATTACTGACCTCATCTAGCGTTCTAAAGAACATTATTAATCTTATATAATATATTAGTCTATACAGATAATATATAAAATAATATATTAGTCTGACAAAACTATTCCAAAATCTGTATACTGCATCTATTCTAATATCCCTCACTGTACACTAAATGTTGTATTTTAACCCTCAGCATCTTAACCCCTGACACATTTACTTCACAACATCAGCCTGTGCCAATTACTGTTGTTGTTGTTTTGTTGGAAACAAACAAAGGGATTAAGCTAATCCGTTTATTGCCCTTGAATTACATTGGTGCAGTCAATGCATGCTTGCGTCGCTGATCAAAGTGTTGCTGATTTAAAGCTGGCTTTACATATACACAAGAATATAAACTTCACTCAAATCAGCAACATTTGTAGTGAAATTTTAGTAATTTCAAGGCAGTGACTTCTTTTCTGGATCTTTGAGCAGTCAACACAAAAACTTGCTAAGTATTATTTAATAACATGATTGAAATACTGAAATAAAAGTTCTTGTTCTTATAAACATTATAGAAAGAAAAATCCGGTTTTGTTTTACCGGGGAAAGTACACCTTATTCATAAACACTTGCTTTGAGAGCAGCTATAATATATATGTAAATTATAGTATATTATCGTTATCACGTAATAATTTTGGGCTCCTCAATATCTTATATTTCTTCAGAAATTGGTTGTACCAGGCTCCTCTTTCTTCCAGTAGAATTTTGCTTGCCTCCATTTGGTTCATACAGTTTAATATCCATACATTCTTAAAATATCGATAGATTCCCATATGAAAATTTTTTTTATATATACGATTCATACGATCCATAAAATATTTCCGGTGTACAACTTCGCAGAACAAATTTCTTACAAGTTTCATAGAGATTTCATGAGAGATATTCCTGTCCTCTTCCTCGGAGGATATTTTTCCTAAAATAACAAAAACTTACTAGTTTTTCGAATAAGAAAGCATTTGCTCTATATATGCTTGTTTGCAGAAAAAGCTTTCTGAGACCGTTTCTGGATAAGCGAAAATGGCATAAGATAAATGCGGTGCGGTTTGTTCCAAAAAAGTGTGATTTACGCCTGTGCTATATACAGCTCCTTAGTGTAATGTATACGACGTAGGTAAGTACTTATGCAGATGGTTATTTTAGTAGAAATAATTATCTATTATACGGTCAATATGAAAACAAATTTCAAATGCCGCAATCTGCTACTCTTAATCTTAAATTTCTCATGTCAAGTTTTGTTTGCGTCTCAGAAACCTGATCCTTTTAACAAAGTTTCGATTGCCCTATTCTGCGACATTCATTCTGAAGATTTTTCACACCAGAACGATTTGATCTAACCGCACAATATGATGTAGCCAAAAACAAATAATACCTAACCCCCCTTTGGTGCCTTTATACAACTCACAAAAAACTCATTGTGAATTATTTGATTAATATACAAGTGAAAACCTTTTGAAGAGATTACATAAATTTATAGAGGGTATGGATGAGTTTTAATGTATTCTGGCTAGTTTTGGTGAGATTAATTGCCAGTTGCAGCGAAAGTCTTTTGAATTAGTTGTTCCACAGTTCGCTTCATAATTGATTTAACTACGAATTTTTCGCCTTTTGTTTGTCCCACTGTAAGACGCCGATAGTCTCCATTAAAAATGATGGTTTAAAAAAATGTATCGAGAAATTTTCCCTCAAAGTCAGAACATATTCATCCGGTTGTATCATAGCCTAGAATTGTGCGACATTCAGAACGCCAAATACGACTAAAATCTGGCACTATTGGATTACATTGGTCCACGAACTTGAAAAAAAAAATGGAATTTTTTAACTAATCTGGGTGCGCTGAATTCGAATCTGGCATAAAAACTGAACTATATTTTTCATGCTGGCAATACTGTAGAACAGCCTATACTGACACTACAATTTCACAATTATTAATTTGACAGAAGCTCACATTCATTCTAAATCTTCATAATAGTAGCGTTTAAGCATGTCAGGGAGATCGTGTGCTACTGATTCAAGCTAATTTTGTTTTGTGTGTTCAATATTTGGTTGGGAAAAATAGCATATTGACGGCATATTGACATTATTTTGGTTTTGCTGTCACAAACTTAAACAAACCGCAGACACCGACAATGTTTTGTAATAGTTGCAGAACTGTTTTATACAAATGGCAAGAAGATCTATCTCGATTTTTCAATTCCAGTACTTTGGAGAGAGTCAAGTAACCACCAAACCGATTGTTATTTCTGGTTAATAAAAGTTGCTAGATTCAATATGAAAAATCGAAAGAATATTACTTACGCGAGTGCCCCATCGGTTTCCAAACCAGTTCAACGTCCACCAAATGAATCATTACCAGTCCTTCACAGTGCTACAAGCAGTGAGTCCGAAACATCTTTCACCATCAGTGGTAGTTTGTATCAGACTGACGATAAACGCTATTTAGTGACTCAAGCTGAGCTGAATAATCTAATTCGGGATTTACATTTAACAAAGCAAGACGCAGAATTACTAGCTTCACGCATGCAGCGGTAGAAACATCTTGCATTTGGGATAAAAGTAACAATCTGTAAAGATAGAAGCTTGGAATTGGCTGCATATTTCGAAAAGAAACACTCTATTCTATACTGTACTGATTGATGTTGATGGTTTATTTCAAAAAATGAACCAGCCATGTGACAAAACTGAAAAGAGATTATTTATTGGTGGCGCTAAGTATAGTTTAAAGATTCTTCTTTCACATAATGGGAATGAAAAATCATCCATACCAATTGCTCATGGCGTTAATACAAAGGAAAATTACGAATCAATGACTGAAATGTTGACATTACTCAAATACTCGTACAACGATTATAAATGGAAGATCTGTGGTGACCTTAAGGTGTGTGATTTACATTTTTTTTGTATATATAGGTATAGTATAGACCAGATCGTTGGTTAGTCGACTGGTATGCAAGGAGCTTTCACAAAATATTGTTGTGTCTTTTCTCTATGGTATAGTCGAGCTGCATGTCGTCATTACGTTAGCACAGAGTGGTCCAACAGAACTGAGTAAACACCCGGAAAACAAAAAATTCCAAATAAACTATTAATTGATCCAACTGACGTTCATCTTCCGCCGCTACACATAAAATTGTGCATTCTTAAGAACTTTGTCAAGGTTTTGGACAAAGATGGTGCAGCATTTAAAAATTTGTTAGCAGTTTTTCCTAAAATTTCTTATACTAAACTCAAAGAAGGCATATTTGTTGGTCCTCAGATCAGGATGCTTTTGAATCATAAGAATTGTTCACAATGTTTATTGGAAAAAGAATACTCAGCCTGGAAATCTTTCAAGAGCATCGTGAACAGTTTTCTTGGAAACAATAAGAGTGAAAACTACTGTCAAATTGTTTCTAAATTATTGACAAATTATCACAAAAATAGGTGCACGAATGTCACTCGAAATGCATTTTCTTCTTTCGCATTTCATTTTTTTCCTCAAAACCAAGGTGCGGTGAGCGACGAACAAGAGAAGCGTGCTCACCAAAATTTAGTGAAAATTTAAAGAAATTATGAAGGATTGTGAGACAAAAGCATGCTGGGAGATTATTGTTGGACTCTAATACGTGAAACCGAACCAACAAATTACAAACAATGTTCAAATAACGCCATTCACTTTTAAAAATTCATTGATTTTTAAAGAAACTAACCTGACGTGATAGAGAAAAGCTAATTACAGATTCGAATTCAGCCCACCAAATTATCCTAGGAAAGCCATTTGGTTGCTCCAGTCCTAAACCTTGTTGGCTATTGTTATCGTTCATCGAGAGAATTCCAATAAGTAGTCTGTCTTCAAACTTCAAGCAGTTAATCTTTGGGTACCGGGAGGAAGCTGACGAAAGCATACGGTGCTCCAGAGTAATAGTTGTAAACTGCTACGTAACATGCAACTATTTGTCGAGTGATTTTACTCCTGTTTATATCTTTCCCATAGCTGAGGAAAACCGCAGCAACAATTTTCAGCGAATAATTCACAATCAGCATAATCACATTAAAAAATTTGCTGTACAAGAAACAAATGTGCCGATCTGTTTTTCTTGAGCTATTTGCAGGATTGGCCGTAGTGTGATTGTCCTCTTAGCTGTACATTTGCCGAATATTAAGCCATACTTATAAGTTTCAATAAGGCCAGATCGACTGTATTCCTTCATCAAACTTGATGTGCTATGAATGAGGACTAATTCCGCGATAGTTGGTACACACACTCACATCACACTTTATTTTCACAAGACAAAGTTGTTAGTATTCCTCATAGTTCGGCCAATTGTAGTCCGTTCATGATATAAAAAATCTTCACTAAACAATTTTGAAGTTTCATATTCTAACTTTTCAAATGATTCTCTCGAAGGATGCCTTAGAAGTAATTCTTTTAGAGCATTTTTTTCGGCAAACTAACAAATCCAAGATTGCCATTTGCATTTCTTAATAACCGAAACTGCAATCTTGTTATAAATTCGATGACATACAGCAAAAATGTGCTTTTCTAGATTATAAGAATTAAGCAGTTTAATTTTTTTTCTTAATTTTGTTAAAGCGTTTCATAATCTGCTTAACTTTTAAGTTATTCTGCTTCCAAAACAATCTTTCACTTGTCTCTGCATGAAAATATGTAATCACTTTATTAAATATGGAATATTTGATTTGATATCGAAAATTCAACCAGGAATTTATAAAATATTCACGCCAACTTATAGAGATTTCAAGGAGCAAAAACTTTCAGTTATTAGTTGAGACCCCCACACACAGCGTGGCTTAAAGAACAAGCCATGTCCACCTACGAACGTGTGTAGCGCGTACGTCAAGACGTGCATTGCACCTGTATGTGTGTGTGCGTGTGTGTGAATAGTGCATGTGGGCGTGTAGGTATGCACATTGCTATGTATACATGAATGAATTGCTGGTTTTATGTTGAAGGTAAACTTTTGATTTTTATGTTGAAATGACTTGAATTTCACCAAAGAATGAAAGATTGAGTGAGCGACTGAATGGATGGAAGCCAAGCACAAGTGTGGCAAAACTACAAAATACAAACGAATGCCTACTGTGCTGTTAAAATCCTCTATATTCTTGTCTTTGGAGTTGAATGTTGAATGTGAACAGAAAAAAAAAACTTAATATTGAAATAAAACCAAGGAGGCGGTAAACATTGAGGTTGCGGATTGACATTCAAACGAATAGTTATCAAGAAATCTAACATGAATGAGATGTCGTCGCACACACACACACACACACACACACACACACACACACACACACATAAGGAGGATACAAACCGCACGTGAGTTACAGTGATTAGAGTGGAATTGTTTTATGTAATGCGGAAATTCCTGCACTCTGTAGGAATATTTAGGGATCGTTTTAAGACTGGCAGTATTCTTAAAGGGCAATCCAAATAAACAACGGTGTGACAAACACTGTAGTTAGAGGTGGTGGAAATTTGTGGCAATATTAGCCACAGTTGGAAGAGAACATAATCCTTTAAAAGGAAAACAGAATCACTTAAACCAATTTCCAATAAATAATAAATTATCAATTGTCTTCAGTGGCAATTTGTAATTTGTAATAATGATTTGTTCATCTTCTTTGTACTCAAAGGTATAGATTAGTGGACAGAACAACAACGTAAAGGCTATGCATTACTTTATAGAATTGAATATACATGTGATATTTCAAATATAATATTAAAATTTATAAAAAAGTGATTTGGAGCATACGTATTATATGCTATAATAAACTTCATAGCAATTTATTGAACGAGCTATCTACTTGGTGCCAGTCGAATCGTTATTCTCTGGCTATAGCACTTGACATGACAGCATTTAAAATCTTCCATTATGGCTTACAAAAAAAATCATTCTTTTGGAAAGAAAAGAAAGGCAAAAACTTTCGCTTCATACAAAATGTGACGCAACTTTTTCCTCTGGCTTCTTCTGATACTCTTTCGTCATGTTTTCTTAATTTAGCGAGCGTGGAATGTATTACAGTTAGCGTTCGAAATGTATTCGACGAACAATTTCCTTGCTGTCTACTACTGGAAGGTGTTTTACCATTGATGCTGAATGTAATTACTGAAAATTCTTATTAAAACGCAAATCAAAGGAAGATAAAGACTTTCTAGAATACATTATTGCGTTACGCTTGGTGACGAGTTTAAAGGAGTACCTTCTGCACGGAAGGCTCTGCCGTTTCTGTTGCTGGGGAGTTGTAGGGTGCAAAAAAAAAGTTGCAAAAAAAGTAATCGGTATTGAATTAAAATTAAAAAAAATTTTTCAATTACATTAGAAGTGACTAAACAAACAATTTTACATCATTAAAAATCGTTGATAATTGGATTCCCTATGAACTGATGCCTAAAAATATTCCGCTTTTGTTTTACACATGTTAAACGAATGGCTTTGCATCGTATAGTCACTAATAGTTGCTGTTGGAAGCAATGACATTGAAGGTCAAGACGAGAATTTGTGGAAAATCCTCTTTTTGTGTGTTTGAAGAGCTTCGTGTTTTTTGAGTTGAGCATAATTGATGATATCGCGCTGAGCATTCGGGGTATAATGCGCCTAATATCACTCAAGGCACAACAAAATTATTTTATTTACTTTTATTTACTAATAAAATTCGGATCACACTAACATTAAGTTTCTATTTGTGCGCTAACCTACAAAAACCACACAAGTAAGTATACAACAGCGATAACACCTGCTCCCACTGAACCAAACTGCAGGATCATAAATGATCCATAAACATACAACTTTACAGAACTAGAAAAGTCACAGCATTATCAATACTCAAGCAACGCATTAAGTAACAGATATGATCAACAGTGACTTTCTGAAAAAACGTCGAAATAATTCTCATTATATTGACAATTGATTACATATGAGTAGTTGAGCTTTTTTTCGGCAAATTATCAGTAAATACCTCAGTGAGGTTTATTGCCAAGCTGAAGTGTACCAGATATCAAATATCATTTTCAGGCCTAACCACATGGTAGGTAATACTATTGTTTGAATTAGACGGCAGCCTGTTGAATCTAAATTGAGCTGGTTTTAAATTCTGTTGGGCGAGAACTGAGTTCGGTCGGTTATATCGAGCATCAATCTGTTGAATCCAGATTCGGATGGTTGAACCCGACTTCGATGAAGCTCAGTCTGTTTAATCCAACTTTAGGTGATTGAACCCTACTTGTGATAGTTAATCAGAGTGCGGTCTGCCACGCGAAGCTGTCGTTTATTCAATTAGTAATATTACTGTTTTGGGATAGTCTTAGTCTAACTTTACTTTACTTTACTAACTTTATGCCAAATTGTATAGTTCAAGAAGCAATTTTGAGAATATGATTCCACAACCATTCGGAAATATAGACACGGCCTTGAATCGACGATAAAAAGCTGAATCAACAAACCAGTTCGAAACGTTGGCATTATAGCGAATGCAAATTCGAATTTAGGTTAACTCGATTTTGAGTATTTGAGTTATCAACCAACTCAAATCATCAACACTATGTCGATACGGACCTGTATTGACAACAAGTCCGCATTATCCGCATGCTGTTTACTTGCCGATATAAATCTGAATTTACAACCAGTCCAAATCATAGACACGATTCCAATTTGTAGTTGTAGCAACTGAATTAACAAACAAACCTTTGCCAACTAATCCGAATCATTGATTGGTTGTATCAGTCTGAATTAGCAATCAATTCATACCATCGACATGTGTTTTTCGTATATTTTCACAATTTTATTGCTCAGCATACGGAATAAATAATTTATTTATACAGGGTGGCACACCAATTGCACTACAATAAGAAGTTTAAATAACTATTTTTTTTAATTAATGTGTTTCATTTATTTTTTTGCATAGAAAATTCAATTGTATTTTATATAACTAATTAGTTTTGAAGATTATAAACTTATTCAAACATATGCCCGATCAGAAAATTATTCACTACGGCCTGAAGGCTGGAAGTCGGGATCGTCCCAATTATTGTTTTAATGGACTGTTTCAATTCAGTCAAATTCCTTGGTTTCATTTTGTACACCACTTGCTTGACATAACACCATAGAAAAAAGTCTGGTGCAGTCAGTTCGCTGACCTTGAGGGCCAGCGGAAAGTGAAGTTTCTGGATAACCTTCGCCATAGCCGATCTGGAACAGTTACTACATCTTGCTGGGACCAAATGCTATTGAAATGGATAAGTCTTGGCACAGTTCTGGGTAAATAAACTCCTTCAATATCTTTAAATAATAGCACCCATTGGTAGCTGATATTGTGTTTGTAGCTCGATTCATGGACCACCCTGTGCCTTTTTATAATTTGAAATAAATAAATTCATGGCTTTACACACCACTGTGCCTTTTACATGCTTTTATTAGTTTATACGACACATGGTATTACAAGCGCTACTACCACTACTGCGTCTCCTACATGCGGTGTGTAGTTGTGACATAGAGGGCTCTTGACTTTTAATGTTCAAAACTATCAAGCAGCAAAGGCGAAAAACTGAAAAGCTTGCACTCACTCTCTCCATTTCTCGCACAAATGCTTTCTTACATGTGTAAAAGAAAAAGGATACATGCTTACGTACATATGATGTTCTGTGCTCTTCATCGTGTGTGCAGTAACAAGAAAGAAGCAAGCAGAAATTTTAACTTAAGCCAAGGTGCGACTTGAATAGTAATCATTATGCGACTTTGAACTTATTTCATTTCCTTTTCATTTGACGCCTTCCAACAACTACCCCTACCCTTGCTGCCGCAGCTCGCTACCACCTATTGTTCTTGTTCATGATCCTTGCCAGTGTTTTCTTTACATGTCTTAAACTAATACACTAAAGTGATTGAGGGTGGATATACATGGGCCTGTGAATGTATTAGCAAAAGGAAATCTTAATGTTGCCTGAGTAAAATAAAAGATAAACTATGGCGTATGTGTGTATGGCTGTGTGTGTGTGTACACAAAATTCTTTTGTGACAATTTCTTGTAGGAGTTTTCATATACATATATGTACGAGTATATATGTATGCAATACATGGCGATGTAATTTTTTTATGACCTCCGTGTTGTCACAATTTAGGTTGCAACTACTGTAGCCACTGTTTTTACATGTCTTGTTGAGGATCTTGGCATGCTTGTAGTGAACCTACTGCGGCTGTAGATTAATAAGCCAAGTTGGGAAAATTTCCAAAGATAGGTAACATCACCATTATTCGCGTGTTGGCAAGAAGACTTCCATTAGAAAGTTTGGGAGGAATGTGTTACTCACAAAAATTATCAGTGGAAAAGACATGTCTTTACGATTTTTTAATCGTAGTTTTTTTAAGAACCGAACAAAACACTCAAATTTGCATCATATATCAAAATTTTTTATTGGAATCCATAAATTGGTCTTTGCCATTTAATTTTTAAAGATAATTTCATGTAAATGTTGTCCGCGGCTCCGTCTCAAAATGTCCATTGGGAAGGTCCAATTTTTAGTCACTTTTCGAGCATTTCGGTCCCTTTTCTACGAAGAACGCGTGTTAAGTTATCCTGTAAGGCTTCAAAAGTGTTCGGCTTGTCCACATAGACCAACGACTTGACATAACTCCACAAGAAATAATCAAGTGGTGTTAAATCGCAAGATCTTGGGGGCCATCTCACAGGGCCAAATCGAGAGATAAGCTGTTCACCAAATTCATCCCTCAACATTGTTTCACGAGCAATGGGGCATGTTGCACCGTCCTGATGAAACCACATGTTAACCAAGTTTAACTCAGCCAATTGGGGCAAAAAAAATTCCTTGTGGTTGAAAAACTGAAAAACTTAAATCTTAAAAAATCACCCTATATGCATATAAATCAAAGTACTTAAATAAGAATAAGAATCAAGACCGACCGTGACGAGAAGATTAGTACACGCGACTATCGTTCGCATGATCATACTTTTAGATACGTCCATCATGATTTGAGCGGCGGTCACCTTAAACAGTGATTTTCGGAATTGTCTTCTGTAGGACTGTAGAAATTGTCCTCGAACTGTTGAGTGAGTCTAAGAATAGAATGCAAGTTAGCTCACTAATTGTGGGAACCTCACCCATGTCTCATTCGTGAGATGGAAGGGAATTGTTTTTTTTTTTATATAAGAATCCATATTGGCGAATAATTGCAGATTCTAAGATCATTTTATGGACTTTATTATTATCTATTTGTATATCATATGTTTAGAAAAATTTGGCTAGTTTATCGATATTTGAATAGTTTGTGTTAAAACTTTGCTAATAGCATCGAATTACTAAAAAACTGCCTAAAAATCAGGTCAAATAACGATAAAATACTATACCAACACTAATGATTTTTTTATAGGTTTATCATAGGCAGAACGCGGTTTTCCGGGTACCCTTTAGAACCTTTTAACTAACTTAAAAACTATGTTTACTGTAAAAGTGGAAATGAGTTAATTTTGGAATGAGAAATTGTTGCCCTTTATTGACATCTTTGTCACATGGCTGAACGTAGAACTAATGTTGTTTCACTGTGAGTCCTTCTAGCTTTTTTTTTTTGATATTTTACTAATACCAATTAATGATTTTTATGCACAATAACTGGTTATTATATATTTTTTCGGTGGGTCTACAAAGTGCTTTCAAACAACTATCAGTGGAGGTACGTCTAGTTGTTGAGACCTCAGTCAACAAATCCCGGGATTGAGGAAGACGAAAAATAATATATTTTATGTTTAACTTGATTTTATGCATCAACAAGTCTTCCTACGGAGAGTAACACAATCAGTCCGGCGCTATTCTAATGCCTCGAAATTCGATGCCTGTTTATAGAACGATTTGCCAGATATCTACAAATACGCTTCAGTTTCCGGAATGACTTCACATGACTTCAATAGCTTTCCTAGAGATTTGCGGTGAATGATGCAGTAATTCGACCTTCAATTCATACAATTTTGCTGCAGTACTCATTTATTTGTGACAAGAAAGATTATCTCGATGAATAAGTATGAGGGAGATTCAAAAACTAGCCGACCTAAGAAATAATAGACAAAAAAGTTGCAAAAAATGTTCTTTATTTTTCTACATAATAACCTCTTAATTCGATATACTTTTTCAGCGATATTCAATGGCTTCTATAAACCGTTTACAGTAAAAATGGTCAAACTCTTTAAAATAACCATCAACCGTAGACTCCATCTCTTCATTGCTGGCAAATATTTTATCACCGAGCCACTTTTTCAAGTTTAGAAATAGAACATAGGCAAGGTAGCCAAACCTGCGAATAAGCTGCGTGATGAAGCAATTCAAACTTTAATTCATTAATTTTGGCCATCGCAATAGTGGATGTGTGAACTGGAGCATAGTCTTGATAAAACTACACATTCTTTTCCGCCAAATGCTAAAATTGTCCGTAATTTAATAATATAAATGCCGCAATAAATTAGCATAACATTCGCCGTTGATGTGTTTTCCTTTCTGAACATAATCAATAAAAATAATCTTATGTACATCCCAAAAAACAGACGCCATTAACTTACCTGCAGATGGAACTATCTTCGCCTTCTTTAAACGCGATTATCCCATTCCAATCCGCTGCCTTGACTGTTCATTTGTCTCAGGTGAGAAATGGTGCACCCATTGCAGTCATGGTTATAAATTAACGCATAAATTCGGCTTTATTGCGGTGAAATAACGCCAAACACTCTACTGAAACATATTCACCACGCTGTTTTTGCACCATTAAAAGTAAGCGCGGCGCCCATCTTGCGCACAGTATTCTCATCTTCAAATCTTTGTTGAATATACACTGTATAGAACTTTTCGAAATACCTATCATTTCAGCTAGCTCACGCACCTTCAGCCGACGATCATTCAATACCATTTTCTTAGCCGTGTCTCTGGCGTGGCGACCTCAATTGGTCGACCACTACGGTGCTCGTCTTGGCAGTTCGTACGGCCTCGTTTAAACTCTGTTACCCAATATTTTACAGTCGTAAACCAAAGACCAGACTCCCCCGGAGGAGAAATTAGGTCGGATTTAATATTGGTTGGATTAAGATCTTTGAAATGCAAATATAAAAATACTAAACAAAGTGGCTCTTTAAAACTTAAAACCTATGTTTTATAAGGTTGCCACTTTTCACCAAAACAATTTTTTTTTCAAACTACTGACATTATTTATACGTCGGGTTGACTTGGTTTGGGGACGCACTCGTACTTATTTAGATAGTTGGAAGTGTTTTTTTTTTCGATTTCGTCGTTCAAACGAGCTAAAGGTGACATAATAATCGTTATTCATTATCCTTTCTTGTACAGGGTTGCCCATATTCGACGGACCCATCTGGCAACGCCATAACTTTTGACAGAGATGTAAGATCGCTTAATGACATACCGCGTTTGAAGCGTCAGTCCAAGCAGATTTTTACCATGGAACAATACACGCCACGCGAGCGCTCTGAAATAGTTGAAATTTACATTCAACAGAAGAAGTCAATTGTGAAAACTCAACGTGCTTTTAAAATATTCAAAAATGTGAGAAGTGCGCCTTCTACGAACACCATTAAGCGTTTATACGAAAAATTTTCGACTGGTGAGGCTCTTTCTAATCCGAAGAGGTCAAATAAAAGTCGACCAAGGCGATCGGCCGAGAATATCGCTGCCGTACGAGCCAGTGTTGAGAGGTCCCCAAGAACACCCCAAAAATGCCGTTCTCAGCAGTTGGGCATGGCTCGGTCCACTTTACAACGGATTATTCGCGTTGATTTGCATTTGTTCCCGTACAAAATTCAATTGATGCAAAGATTGTTGCCTGCGGACAAGCCTCGTCGATTGGAATGGGCCCAACGAGTCATCGAAATGGCTGATGGTGACGAGCAATTTTGGAACAAAATTATCATGTCCGATGAAGCCCATTTCACATTGAATGGGACCGTAAATAAGCAAAATTGCCGTATTTACGCCACTGAAAATCCTCAGGAGATTCAAGAATTGCCTCTTCATGACGAAAAAGTCACAGTTTGGTGCGGCGTTAGTGCGAAAACGGTCATTGGGCCGTTTTTCTTCCAAAACGAAAATGACCATGCTGTTACCATCAACCAGGAGCGTTATCGCGACATGATTACCAATTTTGTGATGCCAATTATTCGTCGAAAGCGTATGAGGCAGTTCTGGTTTCAACAAGACGGCGCTCCACCGCACACAAGTCGCATAACAATCGATTTTCTGAAGAATTTGTTTCCGGGCCGTTTGATGTCGAAAAGTGGTGATTTGGACTGGCCAACGCGTTCGCCCGATTTGACGCCCGCTGACTTCTTCTTGTGGGGACATTTGAAGTCAAAGGTTTTCGTTAACAAGCCAAGGACCGTAGAAGAGCTCAAGGACAACATTCGTGAAGAAATAGCCGCTATTCCGGCCGAAATGTTGGCGAAAACGATGGAAAATGCTGCAAAAAGGGCACAATACGCCATCAACGCCAGAAGCGGCCATTTGAGAGATATCATATTCAAAAATTGATGTAAACAAATCTACTTGGAACAAATTAAATGAATAAGATTGCCAACCGCCAAATTTTTATTTTTTTCTTTGATTTTTTTTAAAAAACATGGGTCCGTCGAATATGGGCAACCCTGTATAAGATTATGAGTGGATATAATACCATGCACTTCTCAAAATATTTCCAGGAATTTACCATTATATTGTCAAGAAATGGACACCACTACTTTCTGGATTGTACAGCAATTCGGTAGTGAGCCAAAGCTTTGCTATGTAGATCTACTCCACCCATATACTTATTATACTGCCCGAAAGCATTAGGAACTTTTACGTTAATATGATCATAACGTTGGTATTAGATTTTGGATTCATGGGGTCATGATTTGTGAATACTGTGACTAGTTCATTGTATCTCCAGCGGATTGCCACCACCCCATTAGTATGATCAAAAAGAGCTTTACTATAGCCTTTGATCCTTTTATCTGGGAATTGTGCACCACAAACTCTATTTTTTCGGATGGTTCCTGTTAAGATATGTAAATAAAAATACAATACATAAAAAATCAGAAACTAAATTACATGTAGCAGAAAAATGCTTTGAGCTGAGCTAAGAAGACACATGAGGTGGTATGATGTGAAAAAGTTGTCAGCACCTAATCCAATAAAATCCATAAAATTTTAAGTGGTACAGATATCCGTCTGATGATGATGATTACATACCAAGATTTAAATTCAAAACGAGAAGATTTTTCCTGAATAAACAGCATGGAAGAATGTCTTCCGAAGTAAGGAATCATTTCCACATCAACGTGTAAAACGTTTGTTATACAATTCCACTAATGGTCTCACCCTATCAAATATATGTATCTGCTTTATCAGTTTTGTTATTATCAGCAAAGTAAATAAATCGCTTTATCATTTTTCGTGGAAAGGTTTTGGCAATGATTTTTTGCACGAAACGATGGAGATTTTGACTAATATAGTTTCCATTCTGGAAATTTCTTTGTGATAACATGTAAAGAACAGGAATCCAATATAACGTTTTACATCATGCGGCCCAACAACGAAGGATACGTTTCATTGAGAAGCATATAAATAGCTTTACTCAGCAATCACACGAACCAATTCATCATCAGAAAAGCGATGAAATAATTCAATTGGCGATTTCCCACTTAGTTTATCAACGAGATTTTGAACGCTATCTTGTTCAACATCTATAAGTGTTCTATTATATGATATACGAGGTGTGTTTAAAAAGTAAGGTAAATTTTCATTTCTCTCATAAAATATTCAGATATACATACACTTGTGCCAGCGTTTTCTCCAATCCTCGAAGCAGTTCTGATATGCACTTTTTGATATGTCCTTGAGCTCTCTCAACGATTCGGTTTTTATCTCCTCAGTTATCCTTTCATGGGTCTCTTCAATCTTGAGAACAGGAAAAAGTCGCAGGGGGCCAAATCTGGTGAATACGGTGGCTAAGGCATGATTACGTTGTTGTTTTTGGCCAAATAATCTCTCACAAGCAAAGATAAGTGAGCACATGCATTATCATGATGCAAAAACCATTTCACAATTCCGGCCTTTTTTCGTATTGCTTTACGCAAACGGCGCATAACTTCAAGGTAATACTCCTTATTTACCGTACAACCTTGTGGTAAAAACTCCTGATGAACTACGCTATGGTAATCGAAGAAAACAGTGAGCAAAACCCTGCCATTTGATAGAACTTAGCGTGCTTTTATTGGTCTTGGCTCTTCTGGACTCTTCCATTGGGACGATTGGGCTTTGGTTTACATGTCTTAACCATATAACCATGATTCACCACCAGTTATGATCCTTTTAAACAGATCTGGATCATCGTTGACGTCATTCAACAGTTCCTGAGCGATGCTTATGCGACGTTGTTTTTGATCAAAATTCAGCAATTTTGGAACGAACTCCGCTGCCACACCCTTCGTGCCCAAAATTTCTGAAAATATTGCATGGCATGACCCATGCATGCCGACATCCTCAGGAACTTCTTTAAATGTGATTCGACGATTCTCCATAACAATTTTCCTCACTTTCTTAACATTTTCATCGGTTGCTGATGTGCTGGGGCGTTCAGAGTGATCGTCGTCATTCACATCTTCTCGACCCTCTGTGAAAAGCTTGTAAACCGCTTGTAAACATTTTTTTGACTCAGAGTACTCTCATCGTATGCCGGTATTAACATTTCAAGTATTTTTGAGCATTTAATTCCATTTTTTACACAAAATTTGATGCAACTTCTTTGAACGATTATTTCCGATAGCAGAAAATCGCTGAACACGCAAAACACTTTTCTTATTTATGCCTCTCACAAACAAACTAAACATGCTATGTGGATAAATCCGCCAACATATCTTCGGGACGAGTGTATCATCATAAAAAAAAAGAAAAATATTAATAATCGAACGTCGAATGCACGTTGCCCGAGAAATTTGAAAATTCATCTTATTTTTTGAACACACCTCGTATAATATGTTTTAAATGTACTTAATATTTTAAACCGATTTGTAGATGGCCCTGCAATTTCATTTCTCTCAGATTTGTCTCCCGATTCATATTCAAGCTTAACGGCAATCTGCACACAGATTGGACCATTTTCAACCATACTGTTGTCATTTATCGTAGATGCTCTTCATCAGAAACACTGTCTGGATCAGGTGGAATATAAACCATATTGGGATTTGGCGATATTACATCATATTCTTCCTTTAAGATTGCAATTACTTCTTCAAGTTTTAAATATTTTTTTGATGACATTTTTATTTTTAAGCCACTAACACAACACTAACACTAACACGAACGAAATACACTGCAACACTGAAGAAAATATTCACTAACACATATCAATCTTACTGTTTAGTATATGATATACAGGGAGTTCCCCGTTTTATATGTTGAATGTAGTAAGAATTAACTAAACGTACCCACAGTAGGTTGATATTGAAAAAATTTAACTTTTTTTTTATTATTTTTTTATGAAATCTCATCGAATTTGCTACTGTAACTGCCCACCAGTAAATAAAATTACCTCTAGCATAACTGATATTATTTTAAACATTTAGTCAAAGTAAATAAAATTATGTTTTGTGTTAATAAAAGTAATCAAAATGTTTACTTAGAAACCATAGCCTTTAATGTCTTTGGCTATATTTGCCGTTTGCCAAAGGAGAAAAGATAACAAAGAACAAATATCCGGCAAATTGTTGTCTCAAAAGATATTGATTTAAAGAGTAAAATAAAGAAAATTTAATTTAATTTTTATGTGGGATAGGTTTTATGTATGATTAAAGTATTGAGAAGTCAAATTACCGGTCGGGATTAATGGGTTAATGAGAAATTGTTATTTTTGTCGTTTCGACCACCATTTCCTGTACCGTGGACGATATACCGATTCGCAGCACGACAGATGGGAGTAGCCAAAATGTCATCTGATCGTACATAACATACTAACTTGGTTAGTGTTTTTAATGAAATATCCATCGAAATTATTTTTGGTAGTAATATAATAAACACGATCATAATTATTTAATTATTATTTATATTAATATACATATATATATATATTAATTATATAATTTAATTGTTAATTATTTAGAAGGATTGGATACCTTCTGCTGTATACATCATTTACCACTTTATATTGCTGTCAATAGTAAAGAGTTTAGAAAGCTTTCGACAAATTTTCATTGTCCCAACTATTGTATGGGCAAGTTTTTATTTCTACTGAACCAATTTCACCCACTAGTGATGCCTACAGTCCACACAGAATCATGGAAGATGTAGGATTCCTATTGCCAGAGCGACATTTTTAAAGTAAAAATTCGTGATTTTAGATTAGTTTTAGAATAACCACACAAAATTCGCCAGTTTTTAAAAAAATATATGAGATGGTATTTAAATAATGACTGTAGTATATGAGTGTAATTTCTCTATACCAGAAAGATAATCAAAACCACTCCCAGAACATTCAAGTACGATATATGTATGTATGTAATCTCTTTCTCTCTTTATCTGTAAATAGGACTTTTCTAGAATTATGTTTACGACAGTAAGTTATGCTTGTTCCTTTCACTCCCATTATATAGCCTATTGCTATCTCCTTTTCACTTGTTATGTAAATAAGAACATTCTAGAATTAAGTCTATGATAAACAACACAATTCTGTAAATATGTTTGTCTTTGTTGCACCCATTATGTAAATATGTGTTCTCTCTGGAATATCGTAGCATTTTGTAGAATAAGTCGTTTTAGTATAAATGGAGCAACTTTGTACGTTTGAAGGGAATTACTAAAGTTGACGTTGATGTGGAAATATGTTCCACGACACCAAATGACTAAATTATTAAATAATGGAAAATGTTTTGAAAAATACTTATTTTTCTAAAGATTTTGCTTAACTCTTATTTTAATCTCCATTATTATGAGTTAGTTTTGAGGAAAATTTCAGCCTGATACTTCAAGCAGTCTAAACTCATGCATATAGATGCGCCATTACTTCACTTTGAAAAAGTGTATAGAACTAATTTTCTGTACACAATTCTATACTCTATCAGAAATTAACGCAATCATTATGAAATGGAGGACTCTGTGAATTTCATTGTACGATGAAATACATATTTCTTTATAAGAATTTAGAATGAATGCAATTTAAAAACCTGCTAAACTAGTATTTTTTTTTTCTTGTTTTTCCTAATGAACTGTAGGACCTTTAGCCCTTATGATGTAATACATATTTCTTTATAAGAATATAGACTAAAAACTTACCAAATTAGTTTTTCCTTGATTTTTCCTAACGAACTGTAAGACCAAGATGTAAAATAATTGATTCATAATTGAGAGGTGTCTTAATGAAAGTTGTGAGGATAATAGAGATTCTTCACTCATATCTTATACTTATTATCCTCACAGGAATAGATAACCTCTAATATAAATATTTCAAACTTAGTACCTCGAATTAACCTATTCGTTGGGCGATTGCAAAAAAGTATTGACCTTTTGCATGTTAATGCGGCTTGGATACGCGACAATCAGTAATAATATTACGGTCTGCGAATATAAAATGCTCTTTGTATAGTTCAAATAATATTTGTTTTACATGACCTTTCACATATTTTTAGTATGGACGAGTTTCATGCTGTAATCTATAAATACATTACAATCGGCATTGGTTGTTTGAAAAACTCAAGGCTATAAAAAATGCATTTATTTAGGAAATATGCAGAGGCACACACTAGATTATAAATAAATATAAAACAAAGACAAATATTTTTTTTTGCCTGCATGGGAAACCATACTGGGGGGATAAAACATCTGTGATGACAATTAAGAGTTAGGAAGCTGCATTTAAAACCATGTGTATATTTTAAGAAATTGATTATAAGTTTAACTTTTTATTAAAAGAAGAACGTAATTTACGTTTACTAAATTTCAATTTCATTTCATTTCAAATACTCAGATTCGCCCATTGTTTGCTACTTCTTTTATATCCAAAAACTGTGTGAATGGATAATGTCATGCATTTTATTTTACCTAATGTGACCTCTGTTCCATGCAAATAAAATAAAGGTTGATTGGTTTGTACGAGTAATTCAGCCAATTTAAGGAAAAACAATCATAGGTTATCTGTTAGCTTCGTAGGCACCAAAAATAACATTTGTAACACTCTTTGCTGGTGTCTACAAATCATTTTTTGAAGTGAAACTTCCTACAGGAGGTTATGAAATATGGTTTACTGTAAAGGGAAAAGGTGGATGGTATGCTTGTCATTGAATAGATTGGAAACAGTAAACAAATGCATTTTATACGTCATGTGCATTATTGATAAAGTTCCAAGATTGTAAAGGTACGTAAACGTTACTTTATTTACGTAGTCACTCCATTGATGCCGAAGGGTAGGCCTATTTTTTTGCACTGCCTTTACTTTTCACAGGCATTGTGAGCAATCCCACTCTCTTGTACAGGGTGGCGCAATAGAACGTTCATATTGCATCATCCTTTTTTGCGGGGTAGAAAAAGCGCGGGCGGGAGGCGCCTACATCGTTGGGTTGGCGGGCTCATGGAGTTTTAGTCGCTATGAATCACTTCGACGGGAGCGTCGCGCATTTTGCGTGCGCGCATTTTACGAGAACTTTCGTTCATATATTGCTACTAGGCGACTATATTGTGCTGAATATTGACTACGGCGAATTAGTGAAGCTCCGAGTGCTAATTTGCTTAAAATATGGGTAAATCGTTTTGAAGAGACCGGTTCAGCATTTAAACCACAAGAACATCTAGGACCGAAGGCAATGTTGAGAGAGTTATGGAGTCAGTACGAGGAAATCCACAAATGTCGACTCGCAAGAGATCGTCTGTCTTACAATAATCGCGACGAAGTTTGCAACGAATTTTAACATTGGATCTTAAACTGCATCCATATAAGCTGCAATTAACACAAGAATTGAAAGAGTCTGACTTCATAGCAAGGCTCGCATTTGCTAATGAAATGCTTAATCGATTTTCCAATTTTGACAATATCCTTTTCTCTGACGAGGCTCATTTCCTTATGAATGGGTTCGTAAACCGTCAAAATTGTCGTTACTGGAACAGTGAAAATCCCAAAATCAAACACCAGAAACCATTGCATAGTCCTAAAATGACAGTATGGGCAGCAATCTCTGGCAGAGGAATAATTGGTCCTTTTTTCTTCGAAAATGCGCGGGACCAACTCATCACGGTTAATACGGAACGCTATGTTGAGATGTTGGACGGATTTTTGGCTCCAGAAATTGAAAGTTCAAGAAAAGTGAATTCCAGAACTTGGTTCCAACAAGATTGAGCTACCTGTCACACATCAAATGACTCCATGGCGGTGGTGAAGCAGATGTTCTCTGACAGACTGATTTCAAAAAGAGGTGATATCCCATGGCCCCCATGTAGTCCAGACTTGACGCCTCTTGACTTTTTTTTGTGGGGATACCTCAAACACAAAGTCTACAGTAATAATTTAAGAAACATCGTTCAGCTCAAGGAGAATATCCGTGGTGAAATGGCAGTCATTACACCAGTATTACTGAAGAAAGTTTTCAATAATTTTCGTTTGCGGTTAGAGGAGTGCCGTCGTAGAGAGGGTCACCATTTAGATGATGTTATTTTTAAAAAATAAACTCCATTTATTACTCTACAATGCCTTAGATTTATTTTAACCATACCTTTTGTATTTATTTTTTAATCTATTTTTTAAATATGCACGTTCTATTGCGCCACCCTGTATTTCACTTGCCATTTGTTGTCTTAGTAAAGTAAGATACCCTTCAGCCTTTACGTTATTCTCTCTACTATTATCAAACTTATAATCCAGAAGCGAGTTTGGAAATATAACGAAAATATCACTATATTTAAGGGGATTAGAGGAATTGATGCGTGTCACAAAACAAAACAAAAATCTGAAAACAAACCAATAAAACCCAGTTAAAAAAACCCCGTTAAAATACTAAAATGTCTGTCAAGAAAACAAACGATTCATTTATAAAAATGACTAATTTTCACTTTCACACAAATTTGAAGAAATCTATATCATATAGTGTAATCGAAAAAAAAAACGACAAAAGAAACATTGCTAAAAGATCGAACATAACCATATTAGAAAAACGGTGTATAAAATCGAGAAAATCAGCAAATTTTCAATTTTTGTGGGGTTTGTGGAAAGCGGTCGCTAAAATTTGGAAATTCGATTAGTGTCTTTAACCAATTTACTTTTAACAGCATGTTAATCTTTTGAAATTGCCAAAATAAAAAACAAACACTCAAATACAAATGTATCAATATATGGAAAACGGATCATCCGATTGTGGGAGCGATCAAATTTCTGGGTTTCTAAGAGGTTTTGGTGGAGTGGTGACCATCCTATTTTATCAAAAAATAAACAAAAGGTCATCCAAGGAGAGCACCACGCTCATCCAATTTCGACAAAAAATAAACTAAAAGTCATCCAAGGAGAAGTGGTGCTCATCCAATTTCGTCAAAAATATTCAAATAGTCATTAAATATCGCCAAAACTTAAATATTTCAGTATCTCCTAAATGATGCGTCCACTTTTAAGAAGTCTAGATGTGTATTTCCGATTCCATTCCATTCCATATTGTGTAAAAAGTGATCAAAAGATTGCAGGAGTCAATAATATTCCAAAAGTAAAAAAAGTAAAAAATCTCTAAAAAAATATGTAGTCTCGAAAAAGCAATATTCAAAATTGGCAAATATTTCGAGGTCTTAGCGTGTTAATATATGTATATTCATTTGTGTAAAGCATCTAATAACCAAACCAAAGTAACCAAATTTTTGCCCCAAAGGCATACATACCTCTTACAAATTGTGTTCAATATTGTATCCATTTTTCTTTTTTAAATTTCTAAAATAATGTTTGCTTGATTTGATGTGAGGAATACCTCATTTGTTAAGTTTTTTGAAACAAAAGTTTTAGATTACCTAATTTTTATTGAGAACAATTTCTTCGTATAAACGTACAGTAGTGGTCAAAACATTTGCAACCGAGATGACATTTTAATCATTTATGAAAACTTTTTGTAGTTTTCTTAACTTTACTCGTTGTTTTTGTTAATCAAGAAGAAAAAAAATAAATCCATTACTTTACAACAATAAGAAAACAAAATTGCCACTGATAGTAGAAATTGAGTGTTCAAAACATTTCCAACTCTCCTTTCCCTTATTTTTGACTACATAATTAACAGTAACAAAGTCTAGGACATAACGGTAATCACATCCCTTTTGATCATTTATGATTTACATATGTTGGCATTTTATCAAAAAATTCATGTCTATTGTTTTGTTAAGGGAGTTTTAGTTCGGAGTTAAAGTTTACTTCGCTTTACAAATGTTTGCGGAAAATGACTGGAAACAAATACTGTTCGAGATTAAAAGCAAGAGTTTTAAGTGATTTTGAAAATGGAATTTCTTAAGAAGAAATTTCTACAAAATATGGTATTCATAAATCGACGGTTTGTGGCAAAGTTAACAATGAAAACATCGAAACAGTTCATAAAGGTGGAAGACGCCGTGTAACAACTGCACGTGAAGATCAGAAAATCAAGATTTTTTTTACGAAATTTCCAAAAGCTGTTCCCAGAGAAGCTAAAACAGAAATTCCTGTAGATGCAAGTCTGTCCATTATAAAAAGCAGAGCCCGAGATTACGTTCTCAGAAGCTACAGGTGTACCAAAAAAATCGTTTGTTTCGGAAAAAAATCGTAGAGCTCTCCTCAACTTTGCTCAGGCATATTCTAATTGGACTCAACAGCAATGAAAAAATGTGTTATGGCCTGACGAGTCAAGAATTAAGCTCCTAGGATCAGATGCAAGAGCCAATGTTTGACGACCTCGTAAAGCACGGAGGAGGAAATATCATGGTGTGGGGATGTTTCTCGGGATATGGAATGGGTCCAATTCACCGCGTTACTGATACAATGATTGCCACAGTCTATAGAGGCCTTCTGGGCTTAGTTATGCTTCCGTACGCTGAATGGGAAATGCCACTTACGTGGACATTCCAGCATGACAACGATCCCAAACACATGGCTAGGATTGTTAAAGTCTGGTTGGAGGAAAATCAAATCAAGGTTATGTCATGGCCTATTCAATCTGCCGATCTCAATCCGATTGAGAACATATGGATGATTGAAAAACGTAATATCGGAAATGTAGTAATCCGAAATGGTGATGAGCTTTTCGTCGAATTGGAAAAGCAGTGGAAAGCCATTTCAAGCGATTACATTGAAAAGCTTATTTGCTCAACGTTTGGAAGCAATAAAAAACAACGGCTACGCCACAAAATATTGAACATTTAATGTTGTTTTTTTTGTTAAGTTTTTTTACGAGTTGCAAATTTTTTGAACACTTGAATATCGACTTATTTTGTTAAAACAATTTTGTTTTAAGGTAATGAATATTTTTTGCAATATATTAAAAGAAATAACTGAATTTAAGTTCTTAAGAAAATTCTTAAATTGTTTTGATTAAAAAAAATTACTTTTACTGAAAATGTCATTTAAGTTGCATCTGTTTTGACCACCATTGTATATTAACCTCATGCTGTTGACAATATGGGAAGAATATTGTCCTATTAAAATTTTGCAAGTTTAAGAAATCTTAGTCAATAACCGCGTTCCTTTTGCGTTTATGCAGAGACAGTTTAATAATTTCATTCCTGAATTTGGTTAAATCCTTCATTGTAGTCATTACCATGGCTTTTTAATCTACTTTTTTTGGTAAGCGCGTTTCTTGAAAGTGACCAAATTACGAAGAATGTAGGTTTTGTCTGTTTTCTGCCTGAATATAAAAATGTTTTCCTTAGAACTTGTACTCATTACAAATTACACGTTAAATAAACCTCCCAAAGAGTACCCACGAATTTTTTCTCCGAACTACTGACGTTCTCTGTAAACTCGCAGTGATTTCCTTTCCTCGGCTGCCTATGTGTTGCCAAAAATTCGTTTCGTCTCCCCTCCAACGACCGATAGTATGAGGGCATTAGTGCTCACACTTAATGAATTATATCGTCGTGAAACATGTAGTCATGTGTTACAACATTTAGGGTGCCTGTGTGTGAATGTGTGTGTGTCTGTTAGTGACTGTATGTGTGTGTACGTGAATTTCACATGGATAACGTAACCTTTTAACAAACTCATTTACAAATGTTTTTTCTGGTTTTACAATTCTCATCAATTGTATTCAAGAGCGCCGAAAGGCGATGTCGTTGCTGTTGTTCGAGGAGAGGACAAAATGTAGATATGTGCAAATGTGCTCGAGTATATTTGAGTGTGTGTGTGTGTGTTTGTTTAAGTGTCACAAGTTACGTGGGTATGTGCAACTGTAACATTTGCGTGTTCGTAATGATTTCGTGTCTGAATTTAAATTGTTTTCGTTAATTTTCAATTATTCGCTCTCAGTGCTCTAAAAACTTTCAATTTCGAACTTTGTTTCAATGAACGCAAGTGGGGTAACATAAGTTAAGCTAATGTAAATTTGTAGAAATACTATCACATACATACCTACACACGTTTGCAAAAATATGCTTGCTCACCTTTCACCTTTAGTAGAGAAGCAGCATGCCGCACACACACACACACACACACACATGTATGCACACAGCTTTGCACACGGAAGAAAAAAAACATTTTAATTTGTCAAAAGGTTTTCTCTACTTTTTCATCCGTTTTATTTTTGGTAAATACTACATTAAATATTAATAGTTGACATATGAGTGTATGTGTGTACTCACTTAAATACATTTGAGCATTTGTGTGTATGTAATCGTGTGCTTACTTGAACGCACTCATTTGTATTTGCATTTGCACTCACACAAACACAGTTGTGGGGTTGGACGACTATATAAATGTTTAAATACATTTAACTTCACATATATCGGGATTCTTTTTAGTTACCGCCAAAAAGAAAAGAGAAGAAAGCGCTCTACGAAATTCTTTGTGTATTTTAAATATGTAGAAGCTAAATTTTAGCATACAGTATCGGAAAAGGAAATAAGATTTGCACTCTAATTTCCATTTTTGTAATATGCTATGATAAAATGTTGACAACACTTACCTGATCCATATCGGCTCTTATTCGTAAGTAGGTTATGGGCTGAAATATGTAAAAGTAGCACTTTTCGGAAGCGATAATAACCTAAGGAAAGAAATCTCTTGTTGTCTTGTGTGTTGCAAATCAACAGGACCTTATCCAAATTATATCAGCTTTAAAACTCAGAAAATATTTTTTGCTCAATTTTGACATAAACTTAAAATAATGAAACGATGGCGTATTAAAAACAATACAGTACGATCGTGGTGTGATTGCCCAGTTATAGTCCTTAGTAAAAATTTGGGGGAAAATTAATTCCTGTAGACATATCAAAAGTTGTGACAATATTTTGATGTTTAAGGTGATACAAAATGCCCCGTATTTTCAGTTATATAATAGATTGAGCTAAATTGAGAAAGTTTTAGGATAAAAAGTTGATAAAGTATTAGAATTGGTATAATTTCATTTGCAATAGTACAGATTTGTTGGAGTCATTATGCCCACCAGACCGCCAACCGTCCAGGCAGCCGGCAGATAGACAGACGAAGAGGGCGCCTTCGTTTCACAAAGTCCTGAAACGAATTTCGTCATAAGAAACATGTCCTAACTGGTCTCTTCCAATGCGTTATAATTCTTCTCGTGTCAGATGAATATAAAAGAGAAAATTACATATAGAAGCGCTATTTTATTTTCTGTAGTCTGTGAAGAAGTTTATAGAACTTGGTTAAGAATTAGGAAGTGTAAGTTGATTTGTCCAAAAAATATCGTTTTTTTATGCCATGTGCTGTGACAGATACATTTACTTTAATGTCAGTGGCTTTAGCTTCAGTCATTGTTGTAAAGTTATTGAGCATTCTGCTAACGGTTTGGTATACACAATCCTTAATTCCTTGATTCTAAATTCAGTCCTGCTGCTATGACAGATACATTTACTTTAATTTCAGTAAATTCAGTCGTTGCTGTAAAACTATTGAGCCGTTTACTAACGATTTGGTATACACAATCCATAATTCCTTGAGTCTAAATTCAGCTCTTTTTTCTAAGTGGTAGCCTTTTCTTACTCAGTTGTGGCCCAAAGTACGAGTAAATATCTTGAAAAACACCCTTTTTACCGTGTTCCCATGTATTTAAAGAAATGTGCACCGTAATTTTTATGATTACAGCCTCATTTTGAAAATTTGTATGATCATTTAAAATTACGAATTTTTAATATTTTCTCCTGTGGCTTTGTTATACGATTTTGACTTCCGTTGTTATAAGCGATAGTGTCCTTTTTACTACTTCTTATAGCTGGGTTCGTCCCTAAAGTACGAATTTTGTTACATCTTCTATTATGGCGCACCTATTCTGTATTATAAAACTATTTTACTCTGATGATTTTAGCTTCAAATATTGTTCCATATTTCCCTTTTTTGTTCTATTTTATCTCCAGAGGAACGGATTTTCTAAACTCATTCCTCATATCGTTTCTGTACAAAGACGTTGTATAAACATTTATTTTC
The DNA here is from genome assembly GCA_019455685.1 of Philornis downsi. Taxonomy (NCBI): domain Eukaryota; kingdom Metazoa; phylum Arthropoda; class Insecta; order Diptera; family Muscidae; genus Philornis; species Philornis downsi. Next base: position 2,833,829 of record JAHXMU010000006.1, read on the forward strand.
ATGTTTTTTGTTGGAGACCCTTTGTTAGAGGCAAAAGTACAATATTCATCTCCCATCTTCTCTATTTTACGAAATAAACATAGCAATATCGCAAGAACGCATAGTTGATATACTGTTGTTCTTTTTTATACTGCTTTTACATTCAAAAGCACTATTTTCGAAAAAAAAACCCTTCGCAAGATTCTCGAATCAGTCAGTTTTCGTGATTTTAACGTTATCATTTAGCCTGGGAAGTGATTTATCAATCAGAGTAAGCTGTCAGGTATTTAGATTACCGTCTACATAATTTATTTATATGGACCATTGTCTATTCAACAGCTATGGAAGAAAATATCCAGGGTTTCATCCTTTATCTTTTCATTTTCAAATCAAAAAAAATGCCGTGAAAACTGTGTTCTGTCTTGGCGTTACATAATTTGTATGCTGAGGAAACTCTAGTGCTCTAAATGGCTTCCCATTTTTTAATAGTGTGACTGATGAGAATACTTGGATGATTTCCTATTAGAGACTTATATGAAGGTGTTCGAGACCGATTTTAAATTCGAGGTGAAGGAGTTTTAAGTTAATATCAACCGATTAGATTAGTTATACAATTTTAAAACTTGTCCGCCATAAATAACCTAACTTAATTAACTTATGTTCAGATGACTTTTAGCAATTTGTAGCCATGATTTTCGATTCATAAATATACTCAATTTGACGCATAAATATTTAGAGTTCTTCATTGAGAATTATTAGTTAAATTTGCCTAAAGGCATGCAGTCATAACTGATCAATATAAAGCTAATATATTTTTTGGATTCTACTTCCAAGGATGTTAGTATATTATGTTTTTGACCATTCCGTTTGTACAAAGGCGGTCACAAATCTAGCCGAACTGACGTATAGGTGGTGCCAGCAGTTTGAAAAAAATTATTTTTATGAAAAGTGGCAATATTTTAAGTTTCAAGGCGCTACGTTGTTTAGTGTTTTTATTTGAGCCATCAAAAGTAAATGATCTCAGATAATTTATAAACATGGAAAAATTTGGTCACCGTTTTGTATCGTAATTAAATATTCCTATTTAAAAGGTCTCAGTCCAATCAAAATTAAAACTGAGCTAGTTTACGACTGTAAAATATTAGGTAGCAGAGTTTAAACGGGGCCGTACGCGCCGCCAAGACGAACACCGTAGTGGTCGACCAATTGAGATGTCCCCGCCTGACACGGTTAAGAAAATGGTGTTGAATGATCGTCAACTGGGGGTGCGTGAGCTAGCTGATATGGTGGGCATTTTAAACAGAACTATACAGATTTCAAGATGAGAAGGCTGTGCACTAGAGAAGGGTGCCGCGCTTGCTTTCAACAGAGCAAAAACAACGTCATGAAGATGTTTCAGTACAGTGTTTGGTGATATTTCTCCATAACAAAGCCGAATTTTTGCGTCGATTTTTGTGCATTGAATTGAGTGAAAATTTGGTATGAAGTTTGGAAAAAAAAAAATTGGCCAAGTAGCTACGAGCTTTCTTATTCTGAAAATCTATTTTGAGAAAGAAAATAGAGGGTGTCGCCACAGCCCTTCTGACACTGGTATAAATTACCTAATTTAACCCACTTATCCCTTGTTGCATATCCTTCATTAAATAGCACTGAATTCGGTATAATTTACAAAAAATGAAAATGGACAGCATTGTGACACCCCCTAGCCTACCATACATGCAAACTGGCTAATTTAACAAAAAAAAAAACAGTTATTTGTCAATGTTTTCCTAGTAGGGCGTTTCAGAAAGTTTTAATTTCGCTGCTTTTAATGTGCTTTAGATAAGAGTATTTTTTGTATCAAAGGAATAGGAAGTTAAATGGAGGATCCGACATGGGTCCACCACTGAGACATAGGAATAGTGAAAGCAGTGGACTGGAATGGGGGAATCGTTTCCAGAGAAGGCAAAAATGGTTCCATGTGCAGGTAAGTTCATGGCGTCTCTTCTTTGGGATGCGCACATGATTATTTTTATTGATTACGTCCAGAATGGAAAACTCACCAATGGCGAATATTATCCTAATTTATTGCAGAGTTTAGGCGATTAAATTATGGATAATTTTCGCACTTGGCGAAAAATCAATTGTAGTTTCATCAAGATAATGCTACAGTTGACGCAGTTAATGAATAATTGGCCAAAATTAATGAATTAAAATTTGAATTGCTTCAGTACGCACTTTATTCCCCACATTTAGCTCCCTTGGACTATTTTCCATTTCCAAACTTGAAAAAAATGTCTCGTTGGTAAAAGACTTGCCAACAATGAAGACATGGAGTCTGCGGTTAATGGCTATTTTAAGAAATTTGCCAGCTCTTACAGTTAACAGTTTACAGAAGTTATTGAATATCGCTGGAAAAATTGTATCGAGCTATAAGGTGGTTATGTAGAAAAATTAAGAATTTTTTTCCCAACTTTTTTGTATATTCTTTGTTGGGTCGGCTGGTTTTGACACCTCCTCGTAACACTCAGAAATACACATCTGTGGCATCATCAACTATATTTGTTCTAGTTCGTAGTAAAAATTTACGTTAATTATGTGCTGACAGGCACGCTTGTCCAACTGTTTGTCTGTTAAGAGCACAATAGCAGCTGAATCGATTAAGCTGGAAAACTGCAATTTTGCATGAAAATATTTTGTATCCACATCCTGTAGGAAAAGAAATGCTCATAGAAGAATTTAAGCGATCTCTAGAAAAATGAGAAATCTTCTTTACTCAAAGTATACATCATCGGATATTTGGAAAACTTAACACTCAGAAGGATACGTTTGAGGTACCACCCATTTTTTTGACTAAATGTATTTTATGACTATGTCGATTTGGCGTTTTAATCTGTCTGGCCACGATAACTTGCCAAACTTCTCAAAACTTAGCTCAGCCTAATTGTAATACTGCAATTAGGATTTTCCGAAATTCAATTTGTTCCCTACTACTCCTCACTTGACTAAGCTGTAATTTACTTTTTTGTCATTTGTTGTTTATAACGATTAGCAAAATATGAAAAAACCGACCATTTGCCACCGTCTTCCTTGTATTTCTCACACAAATGACCGGTTTAACCCATTTAACTCAATTTAACCCACATATCTTTTATTACTTATTAGCGTTTGAAATGATTTCCTACGGACGGCGTATAATCGATAAGTATGTCTATTCCAGTCACTCCCTAAGAAGAAGAAGAGCCTCTTATTAGTTGAACGAAATTTAGTCAAACTTGGTTCACGTTGGACGTTTGCTAAAGTAGGGTATCAGATTGAAAGTGGTGCGTACTGCCGTAACCCTTCCAATGCAATTTGCGTAGATTTTTGTCCTTTATTGTACAAATGTACAGTTCACTATAAAACTTGAGAAAAATAGGTAGGGGACGTGGTTAACATATCCTTCAGGAAATTTAATTTTCCAACTGTAATACGTAATCCGTTGACAATTGATAAACATTTAAGTAACTAAATTTCTGTTAATTGTCTTGCATTGTAATGTCTAATAACATTTGTTAACTCCCACTTATTTTTCATACAATTTCACTAACTTAAGCATAATTTAGAATGCATCAGGAATTTAGTGGACTCCGTCTGGCGAATGGAAGTAAGCAGTATTGCCACGCCTCTAGGAGTACTGCATATACAAAAGCCAGTGACACATCTACGATTTTTAAGCAGAAGATTTTGGAATGTTATAATTTTGCTTCTTTTATTGTTCTTTAATTCAGAAAATCCTGACCTTCTGTTCCCTTTCCCACACAATTTTGCAGGTCAGTTCACCTGACTGAAGTTGATGTATTGTCCTTTCAAACATTATCCATTCAATTGTTAATTGAAAGCAATTTATGATGCTAATCAATAGATAGAGGAAAAAAACATTTCGAATCCATATATTTTTTTAGGGAACTGCCCTAATTTGCAATGAGGTCACTAAAACTATACATACGATATGAATTTCAATTTCAAATTCCTTTTCCTTTTCTGTTGTCTTACTTTCGGTTTGGTAAACACTTTTAACATCTAATTGACAGAGCACTTTCAAGAAATATAATATTTCGCTTGTTTACTGTCACCCCTACGGCAATGTTTGTACAAAGACGTGCCACTTTGAGATTATTTTCCAACTCATCCCTCACCCTCCTTACTTTCGAAATAGGACATTCAATTCGTAAATTTCTTTTAAAACTATTATGGTTATTAATGGAGTTATAAAAACTTAACTGGTCGTTTGTTGGTTTCAAAACCAAAAATATACTCTCTCCAATGGTTTTTCTATATTTTTTGTTGCATTTTTGGCCAGCTGCCTCAGATGTTACTACGGGCTCGAAAGCCAAAAGGTTGGAATGTTTCATTCGCCTTCGTTTGTTTTTTGTCTCTTCGCCTTCTTTTTGTTTTTTGTGTTCGTGTCATGGCCCGCTTTTTTCGAGTTGTGTGAAAACATTACATGTTTATTTATGTTATAGTTTTTCTTCTCCGTCTTTTTTTTTCTAAGGATCAAGTTGAGACTTCTATGGTACACATTTCTCTTTCCATGTGCTATGAGGCAGGTGGAGATGTGGACAGATGTGAACATTTTTAAGAGGCTTTAGTTTCAATAGTCGAGTAAATGAATGTGTTGAGTAGATGAGGTGGCCCTAAGAGTGAGGGCGAAATGTAAACGTCACAAAAAGGGGAACTTAATATAAAAGTATGTGCAAAAGAAAGCCAATAAGGGGTTCGTCAAAGTCATCAATTAGTAAGTAATTTTTGTATCTCTAAATTTAGGCTTATTTGGTTCATTATTGGTTATTTATTGGTTTATTTTGTTTTATTTTATCATGGCACACGTATTGAAGTGATCCACAGTGTACATTGTTTGGAAGTAGTTTCAAATAACAAACTAAGCTTTAGCTATCATGTGGATAGCGTAGTCCGGCGTTTAAATTATTCACTTCGAAGTTTTTATGACACTGATTTAGGGTTGTCTAGATCGTTTAAGGATAAATTGGTTCATGCTTATGTCATGCCTAGAATTCTATATTGTTTAGAGCTATGTAGTGGCACTAATAAACAAAATATGAGGAAAATTCCGATGGTGTTTAATAGAGTTATGAGATATTTATATTTATTGGGTGTCGTGTTCATATAATACCGTTTGTTAAACGTTTCTTGGGCTATAGTTTTATAAATTACATCGGTTTGTTGTTATGTTATAAAGTTATTCGACTGTTTGGTCCTCAATTTCTTTTTAGCTCGTTTAATTTTTCACATTCCACTGGTAGTAAGCAGCTTCTTATTCCTAAAATAACCACACTCATGGATCGTGCTTTTGTAGTTAGAGTAGCATGAATTTACAATTTACAACAAAGCCATTCAAAATGTTTTAAATTTTGTCCTGATTCTTACAAAAGACACATTCTGCAACACTTTCAGACTTTACTGTAAAATTTTGTTTTCAATTAAATTGTGAGCAGCCTTTCTTACATACCGATTATCTTATATTTCCAATTTACATACCGATTAACTTCCAACTTCTAAATTATTATATTTTTTTTATAATTTCTTTGCAGTCTTTTAAAATCATACCTTCTTCAAAATCATATTATATGTTTATAAATTTTATATTTAATTTTTATTACGTGTTTTTTAAATTTATATTATTGAACAGATTAAATCTAATAGATGAATTGTTGCACATTGTAATTTACTTACAATTCGCTGGAAGGCTTTCAATTACAAGCCAAAATAAATAAATAAATAAAAAGTTCTCAGCGTTTACACCATATTCATGGTGTATACATTCCATCGAGTCATGCTGAACGGCTATTTAGAGATGTCATTATGCTCTCAACAATGTCCTTGATAGTCCTGTTCTTGGTAAAGCCAGTTGTAGCTTACATCATTTCAAATTGGAGGTAAAAAGAGAAAATTTGAAACATTCTTCATTATCCTCTGTTTAGCGACTCAATAGAGTATCGAATGCAATAGAAAAGATGCGGTTTTAATTATGCTATTCTGGTAATATGAACGCCTGGTAGGTCAATTCTCGAAAATATTGATGCAATCATGGAGACCGTCAAATCGCAACGGCTTGTAGGCATTTATTCCACTATTTGTATTAGAGATCTGTATATTAGAAAGGAAATCATTAAGAACCCTTTGCACAAAATGGGGTCTAGAAAAATTTGTCTTAAAAAAATAATTTTCTAGACCACATTTTAAGGCGGCTACTTACGAAATTGACACCTAATTCTTTCAGCTTCGAAATTTACTCTTCAAAATGCATCGCCAACTACTCATTAACATGAAATAAGGTTTTGTTGCATAGATAGGCTTCAAAAAGCATCAGCTGCTACGAGTTACGAGCTAAACACCTCTTACGGGCCCCCCTATCAACAACTTACTAGACGAAAGCAGATGGTCGACCAGAAGCAACCTGAATTCGACAGTTGGATGAGTCTGGTTTTCCATCAAGTCAATACCATGGACGCACAGAAACTTAATTATACTCATACAAGAACTAACAGCACAAACAGTACAAAAATGGAAAATTTTCAGAATTTGTCCACAATTGAAATTGTGTTATTTGTTGGTTAACCAAAAGCAATATAATATGTCAAAGAATAGGCAATGATATATGATATCACACTTGCAGTATTGTTCACAGTCAACTTCAATCTATTAACACTCAAGCGGAACAAGGATTAAATTGAATCAACAGGAACAAGGCTGAAATTGCCTTCGAAGAGAACAAAGACTGTCGAATAAAACGGCACACAATTGGTCTAAATCGGATAATCTTTCTTTAATTTTATGGTCGAAGTAAAGCTAAAAAACGCTCAGAACTTTTGACTCCGCCCAATATGTGGAAACTTGAAGCTGTTGTTGCTTTTTGTATATAATGCATGGTTTGCTCCATTAGCCCAAATGATCGATTTTATTTTTAATCCTTACGCACAAAAATTCATTGTAGTCATAAAATGTGATCTTCAATTATTTCAACTCGCGTTAAATATTCATATATTTTTGACTTCTTTTACTAGGTCCGAATTCATACGCCAGTGCTATAATTTAGAATTTCCCTTAGCTGAAAACTTTTGCAGCTGACGATAGATAACATCTCCTACAAGCACTCTGAGGCAATGTAAATTTGCAAATTCTTAAACATAAAAATGAATCAAAAGTTTCTATAGAAATGAAAAGGGTTAAGTTTACGTTTATCGTTAACCTCGACATATTTAATATTGTTAAAGTTGTTTGTATTTGCACATCCAACGCACACACTTTCA